>PVHP010003414.1:0-78550 GCA_004024765.1 Zapus hudsonius
ATCTGCATACATTAGCCAGGTATCCTTTAAATCATCTCTAGATGACTTAGACCAATATGAGTTGTTGTATAATGTATTTTTAGGTAATAACAAGAGAAGTAGTATACATGCAACTTTGGGGCTGCATGTTTTAAGCATGGCTGATGGGATCTGTGGGTTAGAAGCCATGGATATAGAGGCCTGACTGCACACTGGGCTCATCCGATCTCTCCAGATCCAGTCCTAAAGTAGAGAACTACAAAACGGAAAAATAATTATTATCTGCTAATGCTCAAACCACAAATTGGCTGTTTGATGATAAATAGAATCTGCCTATAAAACATCAAGAAATAAATGTTATCAGTACCCCAGAAGCCTTCCTATTCTCCCTTCTGGATGCTGTCCCCCAAAATCACTGTCATGATTGCTAACAGATTAAATTACTTTTTCCCTTGCTTACATTGTAGTTTAAACAAAGAAAAAATTGAGCAAAATTTTCTAGAACTAAGGTAAAGAACTATCAATGGAAGCATTAGTTGTGTATTGAAATAAAAAAAATCTGTATTTGTTTATCATTGAAATGTCTGCTGTATATTAACAACCCTAGAATTGTTATTATTACGAAAGCTCAGCTTTGCCATTTTTTAAGTGCTATAGGTCTTCTTTGTTGACTTTAAAAGAAAATGAATCTGAAAATGTCCTAAAAATAGTATATTTTATTCTGAATCATATAGAAATAACAGTCAAATTTACTTTAAAAATTAAATTTAATTTCATTCAACAAGTTGTACCTTCTGATTTGTGAATTTGGAATAACATAGCTATTGATACGTAGATAGTTGTCAGAGCTATTTTATATAGTATAGTTAGATTCTCTTAAATGTGGTAAAGAAACTAGCCCATGGAAAAATTCAGTGTGAGGAGTAAATTCATATAGACTTTGGCACTTTTGTCCTCACAGAAGAAATCTATATTACAATGTGAAAATAGAAAACAGAAAATATAAAACCCATCCAAGCTTCTCCACCATCGGTTATCTAGCTTGTGCTTACAATTTGCCAGCTGACTTTGAGCCATGTTTCCACTCTGCTGAAACTTAACAATTCAAAGAGAATTTTTAAAGGTAGAAAGATGTCTTCAAGTTTAGTAGAAAAGAAGTGAATAAGAAAAGGAAGTATAATTTAGGTAGAAGTGTGCCTCGCGTCCTTTATGGAGTAGAGTCCTACCCAGTTAATAGCAAAAGGAGTATTTCATGATAGGAATTCATTTCGCCTCTGTCCATTTTTATATTTGTACATATTTATGAGTTATAGTATGATAATCCAACACATGAATGTGATATATCATGGTCAAATGGGTGGAATTAGCATTTCCATCTTTCTAAACATTTTTCATTTCTTGTGATGGGAACATTTCCACTCCCCTTCACAACCATCCATAATCTGCTTTGGCATTCATCTTTTCAAGCCCTAGGCTTTATCCTATGATGTTTCATCCATCCTTAGAAGCCCCAGTTATTCCCCATGGCCTGCAGATGAAGTGGGTCATTTGTAGAGTATTGTGTGCCTTTGGATTGGGCTCAAGCTCATGGTAATGGTCTCCACTCTTTAACTCCCCTAGCCTCATCTGCTTGCATGCTTTTGCCTCTTACCAATTATTATACCCAAATAATATTATTTCATGTTTCATCTCCCTAACTCCAACTGCCTCTTCTACAGGCTGAATTAATGGTCCTCTCTCTGGTTGCCTCTCTGTGACAATAGACTTTATTCTCTCTCTCTCTCTCTCTCTCTCTCTCTCTCTCTCTCTCTCTCTCTCTCTCTCTCTCTCTCTCTCTCTCTCTCTCTGTAGGACTCTGTATCCCAGCTATTTAGTTGATAGCTTCCATGTTACTGAACTTAGTAGGTACTGCATGAACTTGTTGAATGAATGGAACTATGAGTCCTATCAGACTGAAATGAAGGCTTCCCCTTAAGTGTGACTTCTGAAAGGGAAGGAGGTGGACGTGAGATGTTTTTCCTCTTGCTTCAAGTCCTCATGGATATAGCTCCCCAAATTTTTATCAACCCACTTATAAACAGAACATTGTCAGGACAGGAAGCCCAGAACCAACCAGGTGGACCACCTTGTGCTTGAGATTTGTCATTAATCATTTTGGAGAAGCATTTACTAGAACTATTGAGAAGTCAGCGCTGAACCACTCAACCTGATAATTTTTTGACACTTGTGAATCTCACTGAGAAAGCCTTCAATTCACATTTTTCTATAATTATTGCAAAAAGGGCTGAACATCTTGGTGCCTTTCTTCAGCAAAGCATTCAGAACCGAGGGACAGGTGTAATCGGTAAATAATTACTACATAAATTGGGCAGGAGTTATAAAAGCATGTTGCTTCAGATTCATAAATGCTGTATCAAATCCCAACAATTAGTATGCATGCAGTTATCGACACCTGGCAAGATAATGAGGTAGTATCAGAAAATGGCTGGAGTGTTTCATTAATGGACTGCTTTTTTCCCTAGTTGCCCAAATATCTATGAATAGCTACTAGAATCTGGAAAAAGCACTTCTCAATTGAGGTGTGCAGTATCGGCTGCCCCTAAAGAGATATGTATGGTGTTGACCTGAATTCAGTCCAGCCCACTGCAGATGGGGAATCTGACACACTTTTAGCCTGAAGCCTGAGGAAGCTTGTGCTGCCCTTTGCCCACGATTAGATGCACAGCTTTGACCTCATTCTGCCAGTGATCCCCACAGCAGCCAGCCAGGGACTAAGGGACTCCTTGTAAGAACTGAGGCTCTGGCCAGTGTGCTTTAGGGGTCATTAGAGTTTGTATATTTTTACAATGACTTCCTGGACTTCTGCCTCCCTGAATACTAAGTGCTATGTACTTCCCTCCCCATTATCTGTGTAGTTTTATTTATTTATTTATTTTGCAATTTTGCAGTCTTCTGAAAGGTCAAGTTCAAACAGGCAGTATGTCAGTTAATTAAAGGGACTTTGTTCCTCATGCAGAATGTATACAAGAATTGAAATTTAAAATGTTACTAGTGGTGGGAGTCAGGGACACAGAAGAACCATGAGTGGTAAATCACACACAGCAGGGATTTAATGGACTGAAGGAAATGCAGTCTGAAACAAAAGAAAAGTGTAGGGAGAATTTGGATAGAATGTTTCACTGATCCATTCACACAAGAACCTGATGCTAAAGACTGCCTTGGAGCAGAACCACCCTGGACTCAGCACACCCGCCCGTTGAAATCATTTTAATGCATTCATAATCACATCAAGTGGACTTTAAGGACTTTGCGTTGGCTCTTCGCAGTTGTCCTGCAGCCTGTCACAGCCTAACAGCATCGCTGTCTGATGTCCTCCACCACCAGGAGTTGTGCCTGATCAGCTGGCCCCAGATTCACACACCTGCAAAGGATGCTTTTAAGTTAAAAATAAAGCCAGGTGTTTTGGCACATGCCTTTAATCCCAGCAGAGGCCATCCTGAAACTACATAGGGAATTCCAGGTCAACCTGGGCTAGAGTGCGACCCTACCCTGAAAGACCAAAAAAGAACAAAAAACAACAACAAAACCCTTTCTACTTTGAGGAGCCTGCTTGGGTCCCAGAGCATCCATGTGTTGCCAGTGTTTCCAGTAATATGTTAAAACAGGAAGCTCTGGTAAAATTATTTCATGTTTTCTTAGTGATCTTTGATCTTTGCACACCTCCCAAGCACTTTTCGTTTTCTTTGTGAGTCATGAAGCTCAATAGGGCTTGCATTGCCAGGTGGGTTCTGTGCACTTTTAATCATGTTATTGTCCTTAACAAGATTTTTGATAATGGGACATAGTGGTTAGAAAAGGCTAATGAATGTGTTCTGGAATACTGGTGCCAGCCAGGAAGGTCTCAGCCATGGACCTGAAGGCCACTGCCCTCCACAGGAAACCAATGAGCCCTAACTATGAGCGAAGCTTTCCTAAGGATCCCAAGCATGGGGGAAACAGGATGAACTTGGGCTAGACATGCGTTCACTAATAGTTCCAGCGGGTGTCTTACTTTATTTGTTGGCTTTTTCTTTTCTTTATTTATTTTTGCTTCCTTGTTTATAATTGCCTTAGAATCATTGGACAGTTAAACACAATTTGTGGATGTCTAAAAAAGTTGGTAATTTATTAACAAGAAGTCATGTTTGCTTGTTTATAATTATGAATATCTGGAAATGTCAACCTTTTGGACTCTGGGTGAATTACTATTTATTGCTGATTTCATACACCAGAATAATGTCCTTTAATTTTCTCTTCCTCTCCCTCCCTTTCTGCTTTTTCCCTCCCTCCCTCCCTTCCTGTCCCCTTCCTTTCCCTCTCTTTCTCCCTCCTTTCATTCTTCCCTGCCTCTCTCTCTCTCCCTTCCTCTTCCTCTTGCCTCCATGAAAGAATGGAGGTGGGGCGGAGAAGCAGATGAGTTCCAGCCAGAGCAGAGTGCAGGAAGTCGAAGTGACTTGTGTGTGTAGTGCTGACACCTGGCCTTCCTACCCTCCATTTACTGGCCACCATTCAGCAGCCACAGCGAAGTTAGTTTTATTCTCTGCCACTCTAGGTATAGTGGAAAGTGCTCACCCAGAGGGCATCCCCACCACAGCCTTCACAAATAAGTAAAAGCATGCCCCAGCTAAAAGGTCAGGAGCCGGGGGCAGGTCCTCTGTTCCAGCCCAGCAGAAAGGCCAGCCCACCAGAAGCAGCTACTGGGGGGAGGTTTGAGAGAGGCCCAGGGAAGGGGAGACTCTGGCTCCTGGCTAAGATGAAACTTAAGTTGTGTCACTTGCAGGGATAAAGATGGGGCCTGGCTTCAGTGAAATTAATGAAAAGTCCTTAAAACCAAGCACATTCTTTCTTCCTTCGGGGGCTTTTTCATGTTCTGGAAGGATCTGACTGGAGGTCTGAAGAACAAAAACCTGATGCCCAGCAATCCCAGATAGTGGGGAGGGTAATTAGCTCTTTTTAAACTGTCAGTAGGTCTTTACCTCCCTGACCAAAACAAAGCAGCAGGATAAGGTAAGGTAAAGGGTGACATCCTCAGCTCCCTCCCCTCAATCTGGTGGCTTTCTAAATCAGTTAAGAGAGTGGTGGGTTTTTTGTTTGCAGAGAAAAATTAGCATAGACCCATCTGGTTGTTTTCCCAGAATATTTGAATGAATGAGGCCAGGCTTTGCACTTAGAAGCTGTAGAGGTCCAGCTGCCTGTACCCTTCCTGTGAGGTTGTCGTATTTCCTGTCCAAGTGGATAATTTGAGTGTACCTGCAGCTTCTCCCTCCCATCCCGGCCATGCTCATGTTTTCTGGTTTCCTTGCTATGTCCATGGCCCACATACCTTCCAGCCTCCTTGATTTCAAAGCCCTTAAGCTATGGATGTTTATCTCACATTCATATCCTCAATGGTCACCAGTGTCAAAGCTTCCCACAGAGGGGTTGAATAAAAGCTACCTGTAGAGCTAGGCCTGCTCCAACCTATATGCATTTATTTTTGTTTTAAACTTATTACTTACTCTAAATGTAATGACACAACTGCAAGGCATAATGTAGTATGAGTGATTTTTAAATTGCCTTCCCAAACTCATGTTCTAATCACAATTAATGCATCTGGGAGCAAAACATTTGAGAGCAAAAGCACATTCAGGGGTTAGAATTTTCTTCTTAAGAACAGAAAGAGGTTGGCTTACTCAGTTTCCCTAAAGCAGCGTATTCGGTTGTCCCTAAGGCCCAGAAGCACACACAGATGGCAGATTGATAGCATCTTCTCTTTCAGGTTCCTTCCCTGACTCTCTTCAGCTGCCATTCACTACATTTCTTGTTGCTCCCTTGCCTTTCTCCTACCCAGCCTGTCAGTACTTCAGCGCTAACAACCCGCCTCTGGGAAACACTCCGGAGGCATCCAGCACAATTATTTTTGCTTTGGGACTTGTACATAAATGTTTCATTTATTATGGCCAGCTCTAAAAATTCATGACCTATGAAAAGTTTATTTTCAGTGTAACTGAAGTCAGAATTGAACATATAATCTGAAATCTGTATGTCACTTCGTTGGGCATCTGTGAAAGCACTCTGCAGACTGCAACCTTTGAGGGGAGATGGTCTCCAGTCATCAGATTTCTGCTCACATCCCAGGGGCTCTACCACAGAGAGGTTCCTAAGTTATTCTTTCTTTTTTTTATATCTTCTATTTTTAAAAGAAAAAGATAAAAAGAATTAAAGATATTCTAAGCTTCAGGTTCTATCTCTGTGAAAAGTAAGTGATTTGGTTCTTTTTGACAAACAGTATTGTAAGTGCCAGCCAAGCACACCTGCCTGGGCTTGAGGACAGCATTGTCGCTGGTATTATTAGAACACATCAGAATAGTCAAAGGAGATGGAATTGGCTGCATGTCTAGCTGGTATTTTTGTCTGGCTTCAGCAGCCCTGGGAAAAGCACACAGCTTTTCTGCTTGTTTTGCTCTTACATTACCTTCTTGGATAAAGCCTTGTTCTACAAAGTGACTGATGGTTGGTATAATGTACAGCCCAGTCAGTGTTTCTGGGGACTTTGAGGAAAAAGAGCAGAAAAGATTTGGCTTTACATCCTCCATAGAACTCAAGTACAGTCTTAATCTCCTGCCTGCAGTGCTCATTGGAACCAGTCCTCAATGAAACTCTATGACATTAGCAGCTAAGGGCTCTTCCCTGGCTCCTCCTTCCAATCCACTCCAGGCCCTGAGAGCTCAGACCTGCCAAAGAAGTACACAGCCTCTGGGAAGAGAGGTCATTAAATATGGCAGGTGAGGAAGATTTTGAAGTTATAGAAAGCTTGTCATCTTTTTGTTTTTGTTAAGCTTGTGAAAGTAGCTTTGCTATCCTTGTGTCTGAAATTGCAGACTAGGCTGATGTGCCTGGGGTCTCAGAGGAAGGTATACCTAGCACTGAATGAGTGCTTGCTCGGCCAATGGAGAAAGGACAGGTGAAATGAGTCACAGAAAAGACAAGGAAAATAAACCATCAATTACCAAGGGTCCAGATTACTCATCATAGGAGTGATGGTGAAAGTTTTGGAAACTGAAGTGCCGATTGATTTAGTGGGCGGCCAAATAGACTGGTGTCCCTGCAAGGGGGATTTGAAACCAGTCTGTCTCCAGGCCACATGCTGCCACTTATAAGCTATGTGACATCTAGGGCGGCTGGGGAATACTGGTGTAAAGTAAAATGAGGTATTTCATTCAAAAAGCAGGAAACAAGAGTCATGAAAGATATTGAAACAAAATATTTATCCATTCTCTTTCTTTTTTCTCCTCCCTCATATTTTTAAATATGCTAAATAAAGAAAAAATAACACTTTTATTATTAGCACAATTTTTTTTTGTTCACTGCTATCTTGTCCAATGTCAGTTTAAGCTGCAAATATAAAAAGACTTAGCTGCTTTTGGAATCACTGAAATCACAGTATTCTTACTTTGTTGCTAATGCATGTGTGTCATGTAATTTGTTGAGTGAAACAGTTCTGAAAACTGGCCTGTCTTGTCATTTGGTTGTTTTTTTTTTCTTTTCATTTATGATTTCATTCTAGATCCCTGTACATTCACCAGCACACACTCCCTTCGCCTTACATGTAAGGCAAGGGTTCTCCTTCTGCATTGCTCTTCTCTGAGTAATGGCTGGCCAAGACAGAGAAACAGGGAGGAGAAGACAGGACATTTACGCATGTCTCAGGACAGGAGCCCTTCCTTGCAAGCAGGGAGGTGTGTGCCTGGTGTGGCAGGTGTTCTGCAGAGTTGAAGGCTATTCACTGAGAAATTAGTTTTGGTAGAGGTAGCGGCCATTCTCAGAATCTTGTGCAGACTGGCATCTGTGCGCCTTGTGAATTCTTGAAAATTATTGCCTTGGCAAATATCCCCGTGCCCCACACTACCTGAGGTGCCCCTAGAATGCAGTTATTTTTCCAGCCCTTCCCTCTTTCTCTCAGGTAACTTCAGCCCTTGCGGGGACATGTGTGTGTTCCTGTGGGACACTTTCCCAAGGCATCTGCCCTGACCTTGTGGTCAGGTAAATGGAGGGTTGAACCTCGGAGGATGCATTTTGAGCACCACTCTTGAGATCCCAAGGCACCAGCAGGCACCTCACATTGAAAGTATTGTTCGGTGGCTTCTCTGCTGTCTTTCTGAAAAAGAAGAAGGGACACACACCTAATGGTAGTAATAGTCCTTCCAGCTTCCCATCACTTTACACCCAGCTTCTATTGATCTCCATAGTTGCTCTGTAGAGGCTGTGAGCGGTTAATTATTTTCAGTTTACAGTTGAGAGAACTTGACTTCAGATAGCACCAGTTAATTAAGTAGCACCAGGTCCCCCATTAGCAAATGGCAGATCCCGACTGCGTGTCATTTGGTTTTTCTGGGTGCCCAGAGCCCCATGGCGGCTACTGCTCTTGGGCTCTTGGGATGTTACCACATGATGGACTGCTTCTGGAGCAGTCTCAAAAACTTGGGGCTTCAGACTCAGGAAGGGGGTAGGGGACACCTGTGCTTGTCAAGTATTGCAAACTCCATTAGGTGATTCGTCACTTGATAATGAGTAATTAATTTCATTCTTGAGGTGCCCCACGCTCAATTTCTATAACATTTCTGGTAAGTAACAGAATTTAAATTAATGTTAGATGCTATAAAACATTTCTACCAAAAAGAAACTGCATTACATGATCATGAACCCAGGAAGTGATGTCACCTAGCGACCATTGGAGTGGTCTGAGTTTCAGTAAGCACACTCTCTGGTTTATGTACCACTATAAAATTGGTTAGGACACATTCCTCAGAACACACCATTACCATTAAGAGTTGCATGACCATGCTCTGGAGTAACATCTCCGATCCAGTTTACTCAGTGTCACTGGATGAGAGGAAGCACAGTCAAGTAGAATAGGGTTCTGTAGGCTTTCCATATTTCTATCTGTCCCATTGCTTAGTGACAGAAAACAAGACAATGAACGTGGGCTCAGAAACCTGGGCTTTCATTCTCCGTCTGCCTCTGGATAACATGGCAAACATAGGTAACTTGTTCCATTTCCACATATTATGTCCCCTCTTTACAATAAGAGAAAATCAGAGTTCCCATAAGAACTGTAAGAGCTACCCAGAGAAAATAGCTCCACTGATAACATGTTCTTTGGCTTCTCTGAGACACATTATATTTGCCTTATAAGCAATGAACTCATGGTTCTATCACTGCATTCATTTATTTGGGGGATGGAAAAAATAGAAATATATTTTGTATAACAAATTATCTAGATTTAAAACAGTTCCATGCCTGGTTTCTCCAATATTTAGTCACTTTTCCTGGCAGCATGGCCCTGTCTCTGTCTGGGGCTTTCTTCCCAGACTTGCCTCAGTTTTATGCCCAGGTTATAAAGCAAAGCATTGGAAAACTCCATTCATGCCAGCCCATGCTTTCCTATTGTTTTTACTTAGTTCTGATATTTCATTTTATTGCAGAATTAAGACTGAAAATATCACTCCAATGAAAAAGGTAACCAAATGAGAAATGCTTTTTCTTTCTTTCATATACTACACAATGAACTCACAGTAGCCATACATGATTTAATTAGAACTTTACATTTTAGGAGCACCAGAACACTTCAGGGGATATATATTTTTAAAGCAAAGTTAGAACATTACACTGTTCAGAAATGAATTGCAGATACAGATTTTTTACAACTCATCTGACATTTTAAATAAATTTTAGAATGATGAATTCAGTGTTTCTTTGATAGACATCATAAGCATTTCCTTTTTCAGAAAGCAATCTGGGGACTGTCTATTTGTACTGTAGACCAGGTTGTGTTGAGTTGGTGTAATATAGATGCTGCAAACATTTGTATAGGAAAGAAAAAGTCTGTATTTAAATCTTGCCAAAAACAGAAATAAAATGAACAAAGGCACAGTGGTGTAAAAGGCAGCATAAAGATGAGTGCTGCTTTATTACTGGGCTGCATGATTTTAACATTTCATTTAAGCTGTGTATCATGTAGGGATGATTACCAATAATTTTATGGCTGAAAGTGAATATGTGGATTGCAAGAGATGTTTGTTAGATGAATTAATGTTGAATAAGAGATTTCTGTTGCAATAAAAGATTATTTAGTCAACATGAATGAGATGTAGATGCACTAATTGTAATGTCAGTGGTATAGTTATATAAGAGTATGAAGTAATAAATGACAGCTATTTCATGAACCTAGGAAATATTTGGGAATGACTTAATTACCATAAAGACAGTATTATCACCTTATTTTTAATCAATGGATCGTAGAAGACAAGATTGTGTTACATCATCTGACTACTCCCTACCAGAGTGACTGCACATATAACAAATGCTGAATGCATATGTGTGGTATGTACATGCTGATCTGAAATGCTTGGGAGCAGATATGCTTTAGATTGCATATATTCTTATTTTGGATTTCTTTTTCTGTACATGATGAAATGTTTTAAAAAAGGGACCCATATCTAAACATGAAATTCCTTTATGTCTCATGTTCGCCTTATACAGAGTTTGCAGGTCATTTTGTTTCATGCTTTTTGTTTTACATCATTTTTAATACAATTACGAGAGAGAGAGATGGGAGAGGGAGTGGACAGCTGTCCCAGATGAGACTTCAGTAAATCCAGAAGAAGCCAGGCCAGTGTCTAGAGAAGGAGGAAGCTGGGGGTACCTGTAGAGGTAAGGTCCCATACAAAAGTCATGGACAGCCAGAGATGCATGGTGGGCCGGGAGAATTAAGGAAAAGAACCAAGCAGCAGTAAGTGGAACAGGATCCCACAAGGCAGCGCCTTGGTGGCCTGGGTAAGAGTGGATTATTGAAAGATAAAGAAGAAAATGAAGCAGGGTGTAGTACAAAGAGCAGACCACACTAAATTTTCATGTTAAACTATCATTGTTACTGGCATATAGCACCTGAAGGAAGGAAGGAAGCAGGGCCCAGCTTGAAGTTAAGGTGCTAGGACCACACAGGGCTGAGAGGAGACGATGTGATGTCATTATGTAGGGATTTGGGAAGTAAAGCTGTTCATTTGCTGGCAGTTGGAACTGGACTTTGACAGAAATGAAAAAAAAAAAGAGCCAGCATGACACCACTTTTTAACCTGAATAATGGGGTGAATGGTCATGATGTTTACTGGGTGGAGAGGGCAATGACAAATGTTTGTATGTCACATTTGAAATTCCTTGAAAATGATTAAGTGGTGCAATCACACAGGTAGGTGGCTATGTGGATTGTTGGGAGGTCATGGCCCCCTGGCCCCCTGCGGGTAGCCTAAGTCTCACCAGCCAGCAGGAGAAAGGTCTCGATCTGGGAGAGGTGAGGCATATGGTCGGACAGACACATGCGACCAGGAGAAATGTCGGGCAAACCTCATTTTATTCTCAGTATGATTGTTTCCAGGGAGGTGGAGAATCCCTGCCAGCTTCTAAGTCCCAAGGAGCCATGGGGGAAGATCTCCTCTACATGCAGTTTGCCTCTTCCTCTTGGCATTAAACCCTGTAGGTTGGGATTGGCAGGGCATGGGTGACCTCTTAGAGAATCATAGCCAGCATGTGACTTTTCTTTCCTCACTCCTACTCTCCTTTACCTTCAGCCAAGAGACAGTGTTCTTCCTCTTTGGACAAGAGGAAACTGGCTCAGTGATGTTTGTTCTCTCTACATCCCTTGAAATTTACATTTAGAACTTAAACATGAATTTGCAGGACTGTCCTCTGGGTGGATGGGAGGCCTTCCTTGTGAATGTAGGAGGGTCATGGAGTAAAAAGGTAATGAGATGAGGAAAAGTCAATTAAGACTTGCATGGTACCATGCAAGTCTGTGTACTTAATGTATCGCTCCCACATTACTATCAGTTCAATGAGGGGAGAAGTTATACAATCATCCCTCAGTCTCTCTCGGAGAGGGTCCCAGGATGCTCCAGGGTTACCAAGTGCTCAAGTCCCTTATGTAAAACAGCCCCGTGTTCACATAGAACCTATGCATACCCCCTATATACTTTAAATCATCTGTACATTGCTTACAACACCAAATGCAATATAAATTGTGTGGATACTTGTTATGTACTGTATTGATTAGGGAATGATGACAAGAAAAAAGGCCTATATGTGTTCAGCATAGACATAATTATTTTCTCAAATTATTTTCGATCCACAATTGATTTCCTCCACAAATCCTGGACCTCTGGACACAGAGGGCCAATTGTACTTAATGTGTTTGGAATTGCACAGCAAGTACTCAGCTGTCTAAGAAGGGATGACTAAATGAAACAGTTTTTGAGTATGTAAGGGATTTCATTTTGGGGCTCCTCTGTACACTTATACACATGCATAAAAACACCTCTTGTTCTGCTGTTCACAAGGGAACAGACTCGAAGGCTAACCGTAACTTTTACGAGACTCTTTGGAAATTGGAAGATATATGAAGGGCAAACCAGTCATTAGAAGTAGAAACCTCAGAAATTACTTCATACTATGGAAACTTTTTGCCAGCTTTGAAACATAAAAGCCGGACTAGTGTGCTGGAGAGGACACAGCTGCCCCACATCAAAGGAATTCTCCAGTCTATTATAGGGTTTTAAGTCTCACTTGTCAGTATATTCCTTCCACAAACCCATTCAAAAAGACTAAGAACCACTTTGTTAGGTTTATCATATCAAAAGCCCCACTTCATGGTACCAATTTTCTTTATCAGTTACATTCTCTCTGCTAGAGAAAAAAAGAACTGACAACAAGCAGCTTATGAAAAAAAAGTTTAATTTGGTTTACAGGTCAAAGTGAGGAAAACATGGAAGGAGCAGCCAGTTTTCCTCACATCAGCAGAGAAGAGTAGACAAATCAATATTAAATGCTCAGCTAGCTTTCTCCTTTTCAAGTAGTCCAAGAACCCAGCTCATGGGATGGTGCCACCTACAGTTAAAGTGGATACTATCATCCCCACTAATCTACTCTAGAAAATCTATCACAGATATGACCAGAGATTTTTTTTCATGACAATTCTAAATTCTGTTAAGTTGCTAACCAGAGATTAACCATCACGGGCATTTTGGTTAAATTAAGTATGGTGGCTAAAGCTGTGTGTTTATATATGAATCCTCGAGTCAGTTCTATTAATCTATGTATGTCTGTTGTGCTAATACGATGCTGATTTTATTATTATGGCTTTCTATTATACTCAGAATAATGTATGATTATATCACCAGCATTGTGCTTTTTTATTTAGGATTGCTTTGACTGTCTGGGGTGTGCTTCCATGCGTAGTTTAAGGTTGTTGTTTTTTTCTTCTGTGAAGAAGGGCATTGGAATCATGATGGAGATTGTATTAAATCTACAGATTGCTTTTGGTAACACAGCCATTTTTTCCCTTAATCTATGAGTATGGAAGTTCTTTCCATCCTCTAGTTTTTCAAGTATTTCTTTCATACAATCGGCTATAAGACTGTGGAAATGGCCCAGTGGATAAAGGTGCTTGCTTGCAAAGCCTGTTGTCCCAAGTTCAATTTTTCAGCACCCACATAAAGCTGCAAAATTTCCATATTTATCTAGGGTTTGTTTGCAGTGGCAAGAACCCTGGAACACAGAAACACACACACATGTCAAAATAAAATATTTTTAAAAATTGATGCACCATTGTTGTGGTCAGCTTTCTAGTTGCTGTGCAGAAAGAACCCAAGCAAAAGCAGCTTGTGGAGAAATGGGTTTATTTGGCTTACGGGCTCAAGGGAGACTCCATCCTGGCAGGGAAAACGATGGCATGAGCAGAGGGGTGGACATCACCTCCACCACAGCACTGTAAACAGCGGCAGGAAGGTGTGCCAAACACTGGCAAGGGGAAGCTGGCTTATAACCCCCAAAAGCCCGCCCCCAACAACACAGCTCCAGCAAGGTTGTAAAATCCAAACTGCCATCAGCTAAGGATCGATTACCCAGAACACATTCATTTGTTTGTGGGGGACACCTGGATCAAACCATGACAACCATGTTTGTTGCATATATGTTTAGAATTGTAATATATTTTTGATGGATTGTTCCCTTAATCAGTATGATGTGACCATAGTTATCTTACCTCATTGGACTAGTTTTGATTTTAAATCTAGTTTGTCAGGCGTTAGAATAGTGAACCCCTGTTTCTTTCCTGGTTCCATTTGCTTTCACTATGGCTATGTCTGTCTTTGGTGGTAAAGTTACATATTGCACTGATGGTATAAATCAATGGAACCTGTTTTTTAATCCAATCTGTCACTGTAGGTCTCTTGACTGGGGTACTGGAGCCATTAGTATTCTGTGTGATTATTGAAAGGTTTGTGTAAGTTTGTCATTGTGTTGACGTTGTCCTGTTTGGTGTTTTCCTGTTTTTTACTTACTCCCACTGGTTTCCTTGCTAGCATGGCTTCTTCTTTCCTGTAGCCTTGTGCGTGTGATTTGTCTCTGTCTTTAGTTCAAAAGAATCTTTCCAGTATATTCTGTAGAGGGGTCATTGTAGTCATGAATGCCTTATTTTCTTCACAGGAAGTTTGTCCTTTACCTGTAATTTTTCAGACAGTTTTGCTGTGCCTAGGAGTCTGTGTTGGCAGCTGTTGACCTTCTGAGCTTAAAATCCATCATTCCAATCTGCCTTGGCTTTTAAAGTTTCTTTTGAGAAAACTGCTTTTATTCTGATGAGCCTGCCTTGTATGTGACTTGACATTTTTCTCCTTTTCTTTGCACTATATATTTAGTGTTTTTAACTATAGTATGATATGGGGATGTTCTTTTCTGGTTTTGTCTATTTGATGTTCTAAACAGCTTCTATATTGGATTGGTACCTCTTTCCCTACATTTGGGAAATTTTCTGCTTTGATTCTATTGAAAATATTTTCTATACCTTTGGCAAGAAATTATTCTTCTATGTCCATAATTCATAAATTTTGTCTTTTTATAGTATCTCATTTACATTTTTAAGTTGTCTTTATTATTGACTGAATAGTCTATTCCTCTAATTTGCCTTCACACCCTGATACCCAGTCCTCTCTTTGATCTTTTCTATTGGTGAAGCTTTCCAGGGAACTCTTTATTGGACTTAGGAATTTCACATTCCTAATATATCATTGTGGTTTTTCTTCAGTATTCCTCTTTACTGAAATACATTTTCATATTTTATATTGACTTTCTTATTTACTTCTGCTATTCGTGTTTTCTTAGAATTCATTCAAGAATTTAGCTATGTCTTTTCATTTCTTTGAGAATATTCATAATCATTTTTTGAACTTTTATTCTGATGTTGTTATATACTGACTTTATTGGTGGTGGTTTCTGTGGGGTTGGTCATTTTTGGAGGAGTTGTGTTGTCTGGTTTTCATGTTTCATGTGTTTTTGCACATATAGGATTCTGACATTCATTGATTTTTAAAAATATTTTATTTATTCATTTTCAAGCAGAGAGAGCACCAGGGCCACCACCTTGTGGGTCTGGCTTTATGTGGGTCCTGGGGAATTGAACCTGGGGCCTTAGGCACTAGAGGCAAGTGCCTTAAACACTAAGCCATCTCTTCATCCCCACACTCATTGATTTTTAAGGCACTCTTACACTTTAAATGGAAGTGTTTGCAAGCATTTAAGACTAGTATGTAGTAGGATCAAGGTTCCAATTTTCCTGGGTTAGATAGGACACCAGCTTTGATCCCCAGAACTTCCCTGGGAGCAAAATATGGTCTGTAAAAATAGTCACTATCAAAGGATAGACCCCCAACAAAATTACAGTAATAGTCAAGTAAAAAAATTACTACTTAATCACCAAAAATTTGGGACATAATGGGCACTGAAAGCACTGTGTGTGCTAATGTATTACATCCATTACTGTAGATATGAATGGAAGGGAAAAAGTAGGAGACTAATATTGAGTTGATAAAAAAAGGAGTGAAATGTAACTTTAAAGTGGAACTGTTGGGATAAGAGGTGGTGTAAATGAGGCAATTTTGTCTAACGGTGGAGTTCAAGAAAGACACCAAATAGTATATAATCATCCCAACTCACACCAGTCTGAGACATAAAGACCTCACATAAGGCTGTTCTATGATTTTTGGGAAATGAAAAATTTTAAAAAGTAGGGGAAAGCAATAGATAAGGGACAAAAACAGAGCAGGACAAAACTGGACTGGTAAATTAACATTCTAATAGGGTTCTCCAGAGGAACAGAACCAATATAATAAACATATACCATAAAGGGATTTATCGGATTGATTTACAGGATAAAAGTAAGTATGAGCAGCTCAACAATGGTTTTCTGGGGTTGTGAGAGTCTTCAAAGCCAATAGCTGCTCAGTTCATGAGGCTGGATGCCTCAGCAATCTCAAGTAGAAGAGCCACTGTCCTCAGTCCACATGGGAAGGCTGAAGAAGCTGGGTCCCAGTGCCCATGAAAGATGGCAACAAAGGGAAGATGCACTCACCAACAAGTAACAAGGGTAGCAAGAAAAAAGTACAACCTTTTCCTGAAACCTCTTCAAGCACAGGCTGTCACAGAAGGGCTGTTCACTCTGGGAGAATGTCATGTTCTCTTAATTAATTCTTCCTGGAAATTCCCTCACAGACTTGCCCAAGATGCATGTCTTTAGCTGATTCCTGATCTGATTAAGTTGAGAAGAGAAGCTAACCATCAAGGTATTAAGTAAAGGAGGACTGCACGGGAAGAGAAAGAGTCTGGATGCTATCTGACCTGTTTGCTGTTTCTCTCTCCAGTGCCTTTTTCCTTCTTCTACTCCCAAAGTCTGCCAGACTCCTGGGCAGTCTTTGTAATGTCAGTTCACAGATGCTGGGCTGACCCCTGGATGGTCCTTCAAGGGTCTTATTAGAAAGCAGTTTTTGCCTCCTGGCCTTACTTTGTAAGGTCAGGTTATAAATGCTGATTGGTCAGTGGACAGTGTGTTACAGGTGAAGTCTCAGAAGATGGTCACATCCCTGAGCAATCCTTCAGGTTATGAAAGCTGCACCTGCCTTTATGTGGTTTTTCCCAAAGGTCCATGCTGCTTGAAGCCTGTGTCTAAGTTCCCCTGCAGACTCTAGGGCTGTCCAGATTTCCACCTTAACAAATACTGTGTAGTTCTGATACTGCTGCTCAGGTTTCTGCATATAGTCCTATGATACTTCTTCAAATTTTCCCAAGAGAGTGGTCTTTTAAAAATGGTGTCCCAGGGATGGTCCAGTGAAGTGCTAAGTGCTAAGAAGTGAGGGCTTTCCCAATCTCCTCCTTCATCAGTACCACTGTGTGCCACATCCCTGCTCCCCCCTCATCTTTTGATCTTTAAGCTATTGCTGGAGTGCTGACTTTCTGAGCCCTTTTTTTCTTAGGCAGTGGCTCCCCCACCTGCTGTTGGTGCTTTCTCTCATGGGGTGTATGGACCTCTGAAAATGGAGCCAATCCCTACAATATGGAGCCTGGACATTCTCTCCTGCTTTGGATAATAAAGCCAGAGTTATTTGGGTGTTACTCACCTTTTCTGATAGCTATTATCCATCCTTCCCCAGGTTATTCCATGGAGACACTAGCAGAATATGTCTGCATGGCATCTGCTATTTCCCACATCAGAGATGTTTCTCCATGGATACTTTATTTGAATTTTCTTGTTTAAAATATGTAATCAGCCCATCAAAGAGATTCCCGTTCTCTAATGTTTAATTCAGTGCTGGTCACAGTAGTCAAGATATCAAGCAACTGAAGTATCCATTGATGATGACTAGATCAATAATGTGGAATTTATACAAAAGAATATGATTTGGCCATAAAAAGAATTAAACCAATATTATCTGATGAAATGGAAAGAACTATCAGACATTACATTGAGTGAAATAAGCCAGTCACGGGGTGGTTAGCACAACATTCTCTCACATGGGGAAACCTCAAAAGTGATCTTAAAGGAGAAGAATGCACAAGTGATAACCAGGAAGAAAGGGGACCAGGGGGAGGTTGGATAATCGGTACCATCCCATCATTGGATAAAAGGAGTAAGTTCAGAACACAATTGGTGAAATGTCACACTGTATCATGTATGTACAAGCCCTGTGTGTTAATTATCAAATAATAATATAGGTTGTTCCTAATGACTCTACAAGGCTGGCATTGGTGCTTCATGTTACAGACGAGGAAGCTGAGACTTAAAGGACTCATCCGGGTTCACATGCAGGCTGATGCCTGTTTCACTGTGAGCTCCGTGCTCTTCCTCACATTCATGGGCCAGGGTATTATACAGTCAGTCTCTTGCTCACTGATCATGTTGTTCCACTAAAGCTTTGACTAAATCTGCAATCTAGTGTAAAACTCAGAGTTTATGTCTTGTGTTAACCCATTATCAAGAATTGTTATCTAAGTGGCTTTTGAAAGAGATACACATATAAATACAATTAATTTTCTGTTATTATTATTTTTATGGCTTTAATAATTTTTATTTAAAATTATTGAATGCTTTAAGCATATCAAAATAGATACTAATAGTGAGTTAATATGCCCAGATTTAATTATTTAATATTTGTCTGTGTCTATATTTGATCCTTAGGTATTTTTCTAGTGATGTGTGCACCCTTTTTCCTTCTTGCTGTCCAAATTTCTTACATGCACACAGAGGTACTTAGGTGGAGTTTGTGTTGTGTACTTTAAAATTTTACGTAGATGGCCAATCTGTGTCCTTCTTTTTGAGCCTCTATTTCCCCCAGAGTCACACTTGATATGTACTCATGGACACAGAGCTAATACTTTTAGTTTTTCTCTTATTTTTAATTTTCATGTGATTCTTTCCATATAAAGCATTTTCTTGTGGGAGAAGCGAGTAACACAAGGGGCCTCTGAACTCTTCTGAAGGTCTCTCCCAGAACCCCCAATCCCCTGTTCTTCTTTGCATCTTGTGTGAGGCTTCATTGTCTGGACTGAAAAGAGATTTTGGAACTTTAATCAATGATATCCTTTCTGCCTATGCTTTCGGTACTCAGGCATTTAAGTCTGAGTTATCTGAAAACTAACTCCCCAAGGACAAAGTATCATGTGACATGTACCCAACCTTAACCTAGGCTTAATAAATACTTATTGAATTTTAGCAGTACAAGGTAGAATACACTGATTAGCACCCTAAATCCCCTAGAAGATGCTTATCGGCCAGGCAGTCGAAGATGATTGACTTTCAATGACTGAAGCACCAGAAGCAGGAATTTATTTCAGCAGATTTATTCAGTGCTTATTAGCTGGAGTCAGGCACTAGTGTTTATTATCTACACAGGAATTCCTCAATTTAGGGTCATGTAAGAGAGGAATGCCTGCTGGGAAACTCTCAAATATAAACATGGAACCAAAACTTATACAGTGGAATCCTAGTTTCTTATTTACCCCCTTTCCATTTTTAAAAATTTTTAAACATTCACTCAAAAATAATATCAACTGGAATCTCACTGCGGGCTAGGTCCTGTACTAAGTTACTGTCTTTGTTCACTTAGTAGGGCAATGTTAAGTATTGCTATAACTCATATTTGAGAAATTAAGGCTACAAACTGAGGTTCAAAATGACAGCAACATGGTTCTGATCATAGGATTTTTTTAGTCAACTTTACTTTTCTTAAGAACCATTGTCCTCTGTGCTTCTCTACAACACCCAAAGCCAGTGATGGTGGTGCTAATGTATTGACCACTGCCAGCCCATGGCAATGCCCTGGATTCTCCTATGATGCTGTCTCATTTCTCGGACCTGAGCAGAAGCAGCTTGTGGAAGGAGCTTATTTCTAGTTTACAGTTTCATAATGGTGGGGAAGGCATACAGCTAAGCATCAGATCTCCACTACAGCAGGGAGGAAGTAGGAAGAGCTAGCTCACTTGCACTTGCAAGCAGAGATGGACTGTAAAATCCCATAGCCTGTCTGCATTGACACACCTCATGTAGCGTGGCTCCACCTCCCAAAGTTTCCACAAACTGGGGACCAAGTATCAGGCTTAATCAAAAACATATGATGCTGTGGGGAATATATGTTTTTTTTCAAATTAGCACAGGAGACAGCATTGTTTATTGCTTCTTCCAAGAAATGGTGACCACTGTTCAAAGAAAGATATTCCTTTTGCAATAACCTGCCAGCTACCTCCATGTAACCCAATGCCCACTTCTATTATTGGAATCCAGGTAAACCTTTCAACTCTAATGAATGTTCTGTAAACTTCCATCTTCTCAATAATTAGACATCAGTGCTGTCATGAATTTACAGCTCCAACCATGAGCCATGGCACATTATTGGTGTAAACTGTAAATATTTGACTGCTCATTATTGTAAAACAAACAGGCCACCATGTCCAAAGCTGATGACTGTTATTTCAGGAAGCCAATAGACCCTAATTTGTAGGCAGCTTGTGTTTTTGCACAACCAATGATAGATGCCTGGAACCATTTCCTACCTCCTCCTGCCCTGACTAAACCTGCCTGAAGAGTTCACATATGTGAGTCTCTGCCTTTTAAATTGTTTCCCTGCCTCTTCAGAAAAAGCTTGCACTGCAAAAAAATTTATCTTAGAGAAGGCCATCCTGTTGTAAGAGTAGCCCACACTCAAGCAGTCCAAGCCCCTCATCATCTGTGGCCTATACATATTCTCACCCAGGTGCACTTGGCACAATTTGGGATGGTCATGGCACTTCTACACTGATGCATCCATGCCCATGAGCAGTCATGTGTTTTCCTTCCCAGTTACAAGCATTGACACCTATAGCCAGCCTTTCTGGAAAGGTTAAGGGAATTCCAGCATACTGGGTAAATTTGACTTGGGGTAGCATCCCAAGATTAAGCTTTCTCCAGTAACCCTGGCATGTGCAGGTGTGGCTTGTGAGGCCTCACTGGGAAAATCATTTATGCCAGCAAATGAAACAGGGATGGTGGGGATCAAGGGATGTTCAGGAGTCACTTTGGTCTAGTAAATTTACAGAGCTAATCTTAAGTTAAATACATTAGTTTGAGGCCAAAAAGAACAAAAGTCATTAATTTTTTCACTTATACTTGCATAGCAAATAGCTACTTTTTCAGCCATCAAGACAGTGAGAGAGAGTGGGGAGGAGCTTTGAGATAATATACTAGAAGCAAACTTCTTAGACTTACAGTTTCTTAAATACTAAATGGAAATAACGTTTACTGAAGACTTTGTTGTAGATTCAACTAAATTGAGGAATAAAAATGAGATGAGATAGATGAGGTATATGGCAGAGTGCCTGACATATGGGGTCCATATATTACACACAACCTGCAATGCAGGCTGCTTATACACTCCCACCTTGACAATCAAAATGTTATTAACAACAATCTAGCTGTTCTATAATCTAACTGTACAGCAGCCTAGACACACAACAGCCTAGCCATCCAACAACTTAGTGGCATAGTAGCCAAACATACCACAGCTACCCAGTCAACACCCTAACCATATAACAACTTAGATATACCACAACCTACCCATTAACAGCCTAACCATACAGCAGCTGAGACATACAAGAGACTAGCCATTCAAGAACCTAATATACAGTAAGCAGTGTAAGAGCTGCTTAGCCGACAGCCTAACCATTCAGCAGCCTAAACATAAAATAGCCCAGGATTCAGTAACTTAAACTGTACAGAAGCATAGAAATATATTAGCTTGCTCTTCAATACCCTAACCATATAGCATAGCACCCTTAAAATGTAACCATTTAGTCATTCAACAACCTGATCATACAGTAGCCTAAACAAATTGCTGCCTACCATCTAAAAGCCTAACCATACAGCAACATAGGCATATCACAACCTACGCATTCAACAGTCTAACCATCCTGCAGCTTATACAAACCATGGGCTAACCATCTAACAGTCTAATCCTGTTTGCCTGCAGCCTCCCGAACACAACTGCCAGGGTCAGAAGTGGAGTCTTTCTGCTAAAGCTACTAGTAGCCCCATGTGAGCAATCACAGAGCAGAACACTTATCCACTTATTTTACTAGTGCCAATCACTTTTTTCAGAAATATAGGTTAGTAACCTCCCACAGCCTGACCCATTTTGGTTCCCAAGGCACAAGTCTAAGTAAGATTTAACCCCCACTTTCAGAAGTTGCAGTTCACTACTGTATCTGAACTGTGACCAGAACCCTGGGAATTGTGCTTGAAACACCTTTACCACATGAAAGTGGTTTGAGCCTAGCAGCCTTTCCTAGCATAGGAGATCCGAATAGCTACATCCATCTGCAGCCAAACAGCAACCCCCTTCCCCATCACAAAGAAGAGCTCTCATAGACTATCCACCCTTTCATGGACAAAGACTCAACATGTTCCTCATAAAGGGGCCTGTGCCCCATGGCCACAATGCTCCACTGACCTGGATGACCTTTTCTTTCTGTTTCCTGGACATTAGCTTAAGAAAGGGCTAGGACCCAGCCTTCTGTACTTAGCTGTCTGGAGACATTCTGACACTTATAAAAATGAAAAGGGGAAAGGGGGCCTTTGTAAAAGGGGCCCATGAGGTTGAGAGGAGATAGAACAATTCCAGCTGGGGGCTGTATTTTCTCTAGCACATGGGATGCCTTCTCCTTTGTGATAAGAGCTAATTTTAGAAAAATGAGTCTCAAAACAAAATGATTCCTAAAGACCATTAAGATGCAGAAGCTCACATCCTAAGTCTTTATTATTTCAATGTTAAAAATAAATACTTAGATTTGAGATTAATTCAGACACACCTCTATGACACACACAAACGCATGTGGGTTTTTCAGACTCACAGAAAACCTGACCAGCTGGGAGTTATAGTGAATACATCAGTCAAAGAATATATATATATATATATATATATATATATATATATATATATATATCCATTCACAAAAAAACTGACAATAATTTTTGGCAACTACAGGACATGAGAGCAGCATCATTAAAGTGGCAAGACGTACAATTAATGTTTGCCCTTGAATAAAGTACTTAGCTGAATTAACCCCCAGCTGCATCGTCGTGTTCCTCTACAGTAGTGTTTACATTTCATAACTTCATCTGACACATGTGATAAATTGTGCTTTGAGAAAATGTGAATGCTTTCAGAACAATTTGAAGGAAAATTTAAACACTCCTTTGTACTCATCTGAATATCGCTAAGATGACAGGACTCATTACTTTGTTTGGGAATCAGTATCTAAGGATAAGGGAGCCTACCAGTCCTCCGAGGCAATCAGAATAATCTCCAGCAGTGAGAGTGATTTTACCTGCAAAAATCAAAGTTTCCTCAATGCATGGCTAGAAAAGAAGCAAGAGAAAGAGCAATGGAAAAAAATAGTGTCAATGGGCAGAGAATGTCTGTAAGAGTCAAAGCCTTACCACTGTCCAGTGATAGCTTCAGGGTGCTCAAATTGGAAGAGAAAGCCATACTGCTAAACATCTTGCCAGAGCGCTTCCCAAGGTAAAAGTGGCAAGTACTTGAGAAAGCCTCAATCACTTAAACCTTCATCTACAAAGCACATGTGAAGGTCTGATTAGAGAACACTTTCCATTGGTGCCTGGGGACAGATGATTTGCCTGATGGGCCTCTTATCCCTCCCTGATGCCATTTCTATCACACCAGCTAATGATGGCGCATAGCAGTGAATGTAACAGATGACTGTTCAAGCAAAGTCATTATAATATTTCAGAGATACTATATTAGGGGAAACATGCTTTCTATTGCATAACTGAAGCCTCCCTTCTACATGGAAAAGAACAACACACGGTTTTAACATCATTGTCTCTCAGCTGTATGTCCCAGATCTGTTACAGATAAGGTGGTGAGCAAGGTCAAGGATAAGTAGAATGATTTCTGTGCATTTTGTTAGCAGAGGATTTGCCATTGCCTTGAGATGTAATCATTTTGGAAGATGTTCTCTTAATTAGCAGCAGAAGGCTTGCTGCCACATCAGTTGCACTGAAGACTTTGGATTATTAGAAGTTGAAGTCTAATCATGAACGGAGGCAGAAAACCTACTCCTTTCCATAATTACTGTGCAGCAGGAGCCACGGATGTCGCACCTGCTGGGGAATCAACATTCTTGCCTTGGGTTACCAAAATTCTCCCCCTCAGTCCTTCCTGGAACACCAGACAGAGAAAATGGCTATCATGCTCTGGCTTACAGCAGGACCCTTTGTCTCTTACGCCTATGTGACCCCAGACATCCTGTCACTATTTTCCCTCCCTACTGGGCCTGCCATCGTCTCCCTTGACAGAAAGGTTTCCCATCTCTCTTTCCAGGAACCAGGCATTTTCATATAATGAAGTCAGGATCTGATCTTGCAAATGGTTCTGTGGAGTTCAGCAGGCTCACCAAGGCTACAGAACTGAGGCATCAAGATTCATGTGGCATGGGAGACATGGCCTTAGGCCAGAAGTGTCTGACTTCTTCCCAACAGCTCAAAGCTTTATTTTCCTCATTTCACTTCCCTGCTAACATTCGTCTCACCTTTGTCTATGTGTGTTAAAAATATTATCTCAAGCTAGTGCTGAAATGATGCTACAATTATTATTCCGTTGCCCACCCAAGCTACCACTCGGTACAGAGAAAACAGGTAATGATCATTCCCAGTCAGAGACATGAAGGTAGCCTTTTCAACTAGCCACTGCAGTCTTGGGGGTATGTTGAATGATTCTTCTGGTCTTTGTCTTGGGATTCAGGCCTGGAGCTTCTGAAACACTTGAAATTTACTATGGAAAGATCATGCTTGTGCTGATGGAGTGACTGATAAGACTACCAGGCTGGAAACAAGTTACCAGAAAGGCCAAGTGTGAGAATACATGGCTGGAACTTAGACTTAGCCTCCAGGAAGGAGAAAAGGGCTGGAGATTGAATTCACTCACATGAATAATGATTCAATCAATCATACTCACATAACAAAACCCCAATGAAAACAGTGGCACCAATGCTCAGTGGAGGTCTCTTTGTCTACTTGATATGCTAGAGGTGATATCCCTTCAGCTGTTACCCTATATACTTATAAAGCTGAAACCATTAAGTCATATCATTTTGATGACTTTTGTTTGTCCTTGTAGAAAATCATTCAGCCAGGTGAGTATCCTGAGAGCTTCAGTTTGACAGTTGAACCATAAGATCATGGCCTGGGATAGGGAGCTGGTATCTGGAATAAGGGCGGCCTTATGGGTATGAACCTCTTACTTGTAGGGTCGACATTCACTCCAATAGAAAGTGTCAGAATTCTTATAATATGTGAAAGTTCTTTTAGGCCTTTTATTGGGGATTTCTGCTTTAGCAAGTCAAGTGACATAGACAATGCCACACACCGTTCGGCCGCAGACTGCTTGATAGGAAACTATCCATGATCAGTTTCTAGTGAGATGTGTGCAGACCTGAAGAGTCAGCCTTGAGCCACTTTCACAGTAATTGGACGTTGCCATGACATTCTGACACAGATGGAAATACAAAAATATATTAGAGAGTGACAATTTGAGGGAAAAATGATCCTTTATCACAGATAGTTGAGGACTGCAGGTTTAGTATTAACAGCGTAACCCTAGAATCAAGACGATTTTGTATATAATAGTACTTGCTTGCTATCATTGGTTCTGAGCAAATTACTCTCTGGGCCTCAGTTTCCTATTCTAGTAACTGCAGAAAGGAGTATTTTCTACTTTTTTGATGCTAAAAATGACAGACAGGATAGCCCAAGACAAATCTTGAGTACAAGGCTGGCACACAGGAAATGAACTGCTAGTATTATCTCTTCGAGTTCATGTTGTGGCCCTGGTGATTTCACTTGGTTGCAAAAGCGGAGAGTGTTCCTTAAGGTCATGTTCATGTCAGCATGCATCCTGCAAGGCATTCACCAGCAGCCACCGTCACTGAGCATTGCTTTATTCAGTGCCACCAATGGTGGACTTCTGATATATGTTCCAAGTAGCCTCTGGGTCTGAGGGGAGACCATGAAGACTCTGATATGTTTATCAGTCCTTAGAAATAGTAATGCTGCTTGTAAAATACATGCTCTCGGAGCCTTTGACAGACAGCAGGAACCAGCCCCTATGCAACTAACATTGTTTCATCCTAACACTTTCTTCACCAAACTGGACTTCCATAACGTGTTGGGATAGGTCCCCACACTGGACCTCTCAGGCAGATTTTTCTCTTCCAAGACTCTCAGCCGAGGTGGTGGGACTCCTTGACACTTAACAGAGGCAGAAAGTCAAGACAGAGGGAGGGAGGACCCCTCTATTCTGCTCAGTCCCTGGTGATCATTGCGGTTCCCCTTCCCTCTCTCCATCCTGCATGTTCCCACGGCTAGGTTGCCTCCAGGATCATCTGAGCAGGCGTCCCATGCTAACCACCTATGGCTCCTGTCTTTCAGGTCCGGCCTGACAGTGCTTTAGGATATCCAGGTGAGCTGCTGGCCCCAGAGGTCTGCCATGAAACCACACTTGAAACAATGGCGACAACGAATGCTTTTTGGAATCTTTCTTTGGGGGCTTCTGTTTCTGGCGATTTTCATCTACTTCACCGACAGCAACCCTGCTGAGCCTGCACCTAGCTCCTTCTCTTTCCTGGAAACCCGGGGGCTCCTGCCGGTGCAGGGCAGGCAGCGGGCCATCATGGGCGCCTCCCTGGGGGGCTGGCCCGACGGGCCTCCCGCCGACCCCTTCCTTGCCGGGCCTGGAGACCCCCGGACGTGGGATCGCCGCGGAGAGGTCGGGAGGAGATCCGAGGACGACGACGACGACGCGGCCGCGGGCCAGCCGGGGCGCAGCCGCACGCGCACGGGGAGCCCGGAGCGCAGCCGCCCGAGGACGCGGCGCGCGCGGCCGGCGCGGAGCCCGGCGCTGGAGGACGGCGAGGACGGCGAGCGGCTGGCGGCCTCCATGTCCAGGGCCTTCCTCTACCGGCTCTGGAAGGGGAACGTGTCCTCCAGGATGCTGACCCCGCGCCTGCAGAAGGCCATGCGCGACTACGTGGCCGCCAACAAGCACGGCGTGCGCTTCCGCGGGCGGCGCGAGGCGCGGCTCGGCCGGGACCAGCTGCTGTGCGAGCTGCGCAGGCGCGCGCGCGTGCGCACTCTGGACGGCACCGAGGCGCCCTTCTCGGCGCTGGGCTGGCGGCCGCTGGTGCCCGCGGTGCCCCTGGGCCAGCTGCACCCGCGAGGCCTGCGCAGCTGCGCCGTCGTCATGTCCGCCGGCGCCATCCTCAACTCCTCGCTGGGCCAGGAAATAGGTGGGTGGCGCGGGTGCCCGCCAGGTCCCACGCGCTTCAGCCTCTGTCTCGGGGTCGGGCTGAGTCGCCACCATCCCAGGAGGATCCTTCATTCATGGCACAAGCCCGTGTGTCCCCACTGTGTCTGGTTCTTTACTGAGTACAGAAAGGCTCAGGCAGGGCCATGGGGTCTGGTGCTCCTGGCTGGCAGGCTGGGGTGGGCGCCCTGGGCACCGGAGGGGCTTCAGGGGCCTGACCCCGGGATGGTGAGGCCGTCTGCAGACCCAGCCCAGGCATTCTGGGGGGATGTTAGAGCAGTGTGCCAAGACCTCTTGGAGCACAGAAGAAGGTGCTCCCCAGAGCTGGTGGTTGTGGGAAACTGGGCAGATCTCCGTCCACAGTCCGGTGGGACAAGGGCACAAGAAATCTCCCAATCTGGGGTGTCACCTTCAAAGAGAACAAAAACCAAACCCAAGTCCATGGACTCTAAGAAAGGTGAGTTGCAGTTGAAGACATGGCTGTTGAGCTCTGGTCTCTGTTCTGCCCAGTGTTTGAGTCAAGACCAGTGCCTACAATGAGGACCTTCTCCAGGGTGGTAAACAACATGACTAGACCTGGTCATCCATCTCCCCGGCTGTACTGCCTTCAAACCCTTGCCAAAACTCAGAGGACACAAGTCTCATAGCGTTTATGTGGGTCAATAGGATGTGGAGTGAATTGGAGGGAGAGATTTGGATAGCTTGGTTCAGCAATGGTGCTGGCTTCCAAGGCTGAAATCTTCAGGGTAGTCTAACAGGTGAGCAACTCGGGAAGGATTTTTATTTGCACTCTTAAGGCAGCGCCCCTTCCTTGGGGCACTTTTTCTGTTCTTAAGACCTTCAACCAATTGGATGAGGTCCGCTTTCACAGGGCAATCCTGCTTCCTTCAGGTTACCGATTTCAGTATTAAATACCATCCTTGTCTGCCTACAGACCAAGTCCTAAGCACTTTTGAATCTATCACTCCAGCTTCTGTCTCTGTGGTCAGGCTGAGTCCCTACCATCCCAGGATGATCCTTCATTCATTTCACAAGCTCATGTGTTCCCCACTGTGTGTCTGGTTCTTTACAAGTACATGAAACAAATGTGGCTCAAACACAGCCCCAACCACAAATCCAGGTGTAAAACAGCAGCTAATACATTCTCCCCATTGACTGAGCTGGAAGTGACTTCAGGGACATTGCTTCCTCCTTACAGAGGAATAATTGCTATTTCCTAACTTTAAGCAAGGCTTCATTTTTATTTTATTATTTTATTTGTTTGCCCTTGAAGAATGGCTGGTGCCCTCTGGCCACTTTGGAATGAACTCAGAAACCCAGGCCTCAGCTCAGATGTTCCTGGGAATGAGGCTGAATTGGATTTTTTTTTAAATTACAAATCCAAGACAACAGATCTGGGCTTGTATTGTGAAGTCCTTATGTTACCATGCTGATGTAACATGCTCATAATAACACTGTCCGTGTGTCACACAAACTTGTAGCCAAAGCTAGAGCACAAGAGTCTGCAAGTTATTAAGAAAGCAGCAGTGTAGCTGTCCCCAGGGTGAAATAACACCACGGTTCCTTCTCATTTCCAAGGACCAATATTAATAATGCAACGGAGAAATGTAAGTATGATGCTTTGAAGTAGGCAGTAACTTACTTCTGGTTTTGTTTTTTCTTAAACATCTCTGCACTATAAATTTATAGTGTTTGGATGGCTCTTGCCTGCCAGAGAGGATTCCCTTGCTCTTTACTCCTGCATAAATAATCATGACCAGAGCCTTTTAAACGCTGCTCAAAAATTTGAAGGAAGATATGAAAGACACTGGAAGGCATGTTTCTGGGGAACAAGTGACACAGCTACATAGTTGTTACTGTCTTTTATCCAAATTTAATTTCAGCTATGTGCACTTCATGATTAGAGTTATAAAGTGACAAATGAAGAACATGCCTGGAGGTTTTTTTTTTTTGTTCCTAATTGCCCTTGTTTTGTCTAGATTTCTTTGAATCATATTTGGTACCTAGTATTTTTCAAGTGTTTATGCACTCAGTTTGTATAAATCTGTTCGTCTCCCTGAGGTGGTGTCTCAGGATCAGCACTATGCATGCCAGATGTTGACCTCTCTCCTTCCTGCTTCACTGAAGGTGCCAGCCAATGTAAACCCGCATAGTCATTAATGCTCTCATGCCAAAAGCAAACTCATACAAAAATTCTTTCAGATACACAGTAGTGTTGAGAAATGCTACTGCTAACCTCAAGTTGTGCCCTCCTCCCCAATATCTGCAATGTCTTTCATATGTATGTGGAAGATGGGAATTTATCTGTCACTTAGGGCTGTAGGGCATATAGCAGTTAACTCTTAGAACAGGCCCTTGTCTATAATAACTACCTCAGCTGGTCCATACTATTGCTAAGTGAAGAAATGATCTGGTGAAAAATTTAAGGCAGGGCGGGAAGGCACCCAAGGGGCCCATATGTCTTAGGCCCATCTCAGCCCCTTTTGGGTTACTCATTAGCTCCTTCTATGCAGAAAGCCAGTTATAATTTGGATTTGGATGGTTGACTGCCTTTTGGCTCCCTCTGGTGTTGTTCCATGGGCTGTGTAATCCTGTCACCTAGGGCTCATTCTATTAAACTGAGTCATGGAGCAATTGTTTCTGGTCAATGTTTTTGGTATAGTGGTTAGTAAGTGCCTCCACTTTGAATATGCCATCGCAAAGCAACCTGCGCTAGTTTTGGAACACAGCATTCTTTCCTGGAGTTACAAAGTGGTCTCATGTCACCCAGTCATCTAAACAGTCATAATTTGCTGGTGCAATCACTTCTAGTAGAACTGTGGGAACAACTGAAAACACTACTTTGGAGAGACAGTAAAATCCTTGATGTGGACAACCAAAATCTGTTTATGAACACCTGAATTCTGGCAAGTAGCTAGGGAGTGGGAATTAGGAGACAGAGTGTATGAGGGGCCGGTCCCATGTGGCTTACTGGGGAGAGCTTGAGATTTACCAAGAAACAAGCCAAGAAAGCAATTCATGTCATTCACTAGCACTGGACATTTACTGGTTATCATTTCTCCACCAGATCCTGTGCTAGACACAAAGATGAGTAAGTCACAGTCCCAACCTTCAAAGCAGTGAAGTCCTTGAGTGAATCCATAGGCAAAAAATTCCAGTATTCCTTGGATGGGAGAAAGTAAGAGAAATGTTTAGACAGACGGGTAGCAATGGCAGTAGAACTCTAACCCACTTGGTGGTAGGTAGAGGGGAAGGCAGGAAAGACTTCTCCAAGAGTCCAGAACAGGCAGGGGCCCACTACTTTGGGAAGATGAGAACCAGTGCAGTGTGTCATGAGACCGCAGGGGTAGGTAAGGGGAAAGAAGCTGGCCAGGAGGGCAGCACATGGGCCTTACACATCATTCTACAAAACAAGACTTCACTTACTAAACTAGACTTCACTTACTAAAGGCAATAGTATGGGCCAGCTGAGGTACTCATTATAGACAAGGACCTGTCCTAAGGTTTAACTGCCATATGCCCTACTGCCCTAAGTAACAGATAAATTCCCATCTTCCACATAGAAGACATAGCATTGGAGTCCTGTGGGCAAAGCCTGGATTTAAGCCCCACTTTGGGCCACTGGGAATTGAGGGTAGTGACGTCTGAAGCAAGAGAGCAGCAAGGTGGATTTTTATTTACAAATATCACTCCTGAGCTTGGATTTCAGAGCATGGGGGAAGTTAGTCAAGAGGAGGGATGGTAGAGACATCTCATGGCTTTGTCTTATCCCTGCATGCCACTCACTATTGCCTGGAGGCCACGTGCTCTAGCTGCTGAGTTTTCATTTTCTCATCAAGGTGGATCAGGAGGAGGAGGGGAAAGAGAGGAGGTTGCAAAACATGGGCCAAGGCTGGACAGTGACTCGGTCCTGGGGACTCTGACCTGACTGCTCCTTAATCACTTCAGTGGATACACTTAGGTGGCTTTGTCTCAAGGTCAAAACAACTCTGACCCAGCCTGGAAATGCCTTCTCAAGAAATGAAGCTTGACTCCATTCCTCCCATGCTTGCTGTCTTATCTGCCCCTTTTCTAAATATGAACGGATGGCTTAGCTTCTGAAGATGCATTTCCAGGCATGTATTTACCAGATACATGCAGGAGGGAGAAATGCTTTCAGTTCTTCCTTGTCCAGTTCTTCTCACTGGCAGTTTCCACCAGGTTGAGCAAACTCTGCCTGCTCCATACAGGTGGCTTTGTGGCATGTGAGACCAACACCACTTCTACAGATGTTTGCTGTCCTCTGCCTTCTAAATTTTTGGCAAGGATTAGAACATGGCTTCATGTAGGATAGGAGACATTTAAATGACTGGAGGTTTTTAAGGTAATGCGGTTAATTTAGAATTAGTATTCGATTGACTTGAAACACATCTACCACAGAGTTCCTTGAGTATATTGATCTGCTGGTGAAGCAGAGGCTGTGTCACAGAGGGAGAAGCACAGCTTTCTAGGAGAGCTATAGCTAAGGAATGGTGGTGTTACATTTTATTTCTGCCTTGTCTCTGGATCCCTGTGTGTCTCCTCACTACCTGGTGTTTCCTCTCATCTCTTGCCTTATCAGACAGTTGCCCTACATCACCACCTCAAATGAGATCATCTATTCAGGGTTTCCAGAGGCTTTCACGCTCCACAAGGTGAAATCTATCTTTGTAATAATACCCGATGTCTTTTCCTTTTAAACATTGGGAACACAAAAGCAGTGATGGATAAAACTGCTAGCCTCTGAGCTCTGAGTACATATCTGGGCAGTAGTGAACACAACACTACTGATCATAGTGTTGTCACCAGTAAGTGTAGCAGTAAAAAGTGTGTTAGGTTCACTATGAATGGCTTTTATGTGGCAGTGAATGTTACTGTGTATTTGAGAAGTGTCAAACCTCTTGAGTACAAGTGTTTGCAGATTCTGTGTGACAATGTTGAAAACAGGAGAAGGCACTTCTCTGTACCAACGTGCAATGGGGAAGGCTCTGTGGGGTTGTGCCGGAAGATGAACTAACCACTCAGAGCATGAAATGAAATTTTTATTGGAAAAATAAAATGAGTGACAGGCATGCTCTAATTATTCAAGGTTGATTTTTTGGAAGATATTTCTTCAAAAAGGAATTAAGGAAGACTGTCATTTTTTAGGAGGATAACTGACAGTATCTTTTACAATGATAAAATTCAAACTTTCATCCATGAACTTAAAAGCTACCCATATTTGAAAACTGATAAAACCCAGGATGATATTAACCAATATGGCTTTTTAATACTTTATAAGGGAATATACCGGTATTTTGAATATCTGTCCAACTTATTTATAAATAAAAGTTGTCAAGTGATCATTGCACAGTATTGCAAATTTTTGCAGGGGTGAAACAAACATTTTAAGATCAAGATAGATTTCTAAGTTCTAAAGTGGTAGATCTAGTTGGATTCTTGGATTTATGTGCACTAAGTTTTTTAATTTAAATACACATTTTAAAAGTCCAATTATCCTAGACACAAATGTGCTATGAGGGTTTTGAACAAAGAAGAATGCCTGGGAGGTCAGTTCAGTGGTCTACCAGAAGAACCCTGCTTGGCACTTCACAATGAAAATCTGGTATTTTCAATTTATTCAGACAAAGAAAATCTCATTCATTTTTTTAGATGTCACATTGCAACCAACCTTTCACAAACAAGCATTTGTCAAGTTTTGATGAGGTATCAAAGAAATGTGTTCACAGTTCTCTCTGAGTCTTCATATACTTCAGTTCAAACAACATATTGCAATCCAGTGAAGGCTGAAGCAGAGATGAAAAGTCTACTGTCTTCTAAAAGCCAGACATGGAAGAGATTTACAAACATTTAAAACATTGCCACTCTCCTCCATATTTTCTTTGTTTCTAAAAGTTAAAATGTTAGTTCATATAACTAGTAAATAAAACATTTAAATATTTTGTTCACAGTGTTACAATAAATAGCTTTTTCTTTTTATTGAAAATTTTATTGTATGAACACTGCATATTGGTCATACCCCCATCAGATTATACTGTTATATTCCCTCTCCTCTGCCCCCATTGCACCGAGGGGTCTCCTCAGTGGGATAAAAAAACAGTTTTGCAATCCTTCCTATCTACCTTCCTCTCTATTCCTGAGCATAAAATGTAAATGATTCTGCTGTTAGGAATCTAATTTTTCTAGCTCAAACATTTTGGTTTTCATAACACACTATTTACCAAAAATAAACAGTAAAACAATTTACTGCAAAATAAATGCAAAGTGCTTAAATTGTACAGTCAAGGAGCTGCCTTTAACTGAAAATATTCAAGTATTTTGGCAACTTTTGAATAGGTTTCTTTAAAGCTATTAATTTGCATACTTTTTCTTTTTTAAGAGCCATGTAGTAAATAACTTAGGCTTTGTGGGCCATTGGGTCTCTACTGCTGGTCAGCTCTACTGCTGGAGACCACATGGGCACAAATAAATTGTGTCTAAACTGCATTTCAGCCTTATTTACTCAAACATGTGGCAGGCCAGATTGGCCCTACATGTCATTGCTTGTCCACTCTTTTTGGCATATGCATTTATTGATTTCCAACAGTGTGAGTTTGGAGCTCAACACTGAAATTCTTTGAGTGCAGTATTTGTGAACTAAGGCACCCTTTAAAGCACTATTTTTGTTGGGACATGTATGGTAGTGTCTACACTTGTAGGGAGAAGAGAGAAGGTTCTCAAGAAAGGAGCATCAGGACCCATAGTAAAATCAAGCTGATGCAGGGTCTTGTACAGAATGTGATCATGGTGAGAAGAACATCTGTGTGTCCTTGTGGCTCTTGAGCATATCAGAACCCATGAGCTCACTCCTCAGTTTTACAGGCAGTCCCCATCTTTGTAATTTCAACTTGGAGTGGATTTAGAATCCTTACAGCCAAAGAGCACCTGTAGAAATTCCTATTTATTCACTCTGGTTTAGAGAACTTAATGATATCTGTTGAGAGCCTACCTTGAGCAAAGGGAACTTTCCCCCATCTCACCCTTAATAACATGAGCCAACTCTTCACTTCACTCTTCAGCTTCATCTGCACCTCCATTCTTAGGAGTCTTGTTTTCATCAGACCCGTCTCAGCCCAGCATGCAAGAACTTGGGAAAGTCTAGTGTGCCAGTACAGTGCACAAAGTGCCTCTGGCAAGTGATGACATTGGTCTCTCCAACCAAGGCAAGGCTGCAGTTGGTCACATGTTGGCTCTAAGAATATGGAGGCTTTAAGGTTCTCACTCAGAGCCTCTTGGCTTTTTTGGCAGGAGGTGAAGCTGCTTGGAAATCTGAAGTGCTTTTCTTGTTAAACTTAAGCCTTCACCAAAAGGTCATAAGGCAGAATTGAAGGCTGTTGCTTTCACCCTGTGAGTGAAGGCAACAATAGATGCCACTCTTGCCATGTCTGGCCTCAACTCTGTAGGCAGTAGGAAGCCCCAGGCAAACACAAACAGCCATTACCATCCTAGTATCTTTAATGCTCCTTAAGATCCACCTTCCAGATGTTTTGAAATGTTCATACTGTATATAGTATGTCATTTGTAAACAATATGAAAAGATAACAAGCATCTAAATGCAGCATAGATAATATAAAATCACCTATAATTGAGTTTTATATATATATATATATATATGTAAATACATATATACATTAATACATTACTTAACAAGGGACACATCCTGAGAAATGTATCATGTAGGCAGTTTCACCATTGTGTGGTCATAGGGTGTATGTACACAAACCAATATGGCCACAGTGTCACTAGGCAGTATAACCTGTGAAACCACTTGTATATCTGTAATGTTATGGCTGATGTGCAGTGCTATGTAACTGTGTATTTCCATGCTAATCTCCCTCCTCAAGTTCTCATCCTAAATCAGCAGTATATTATCTGAAAGAATGTGTATGTGTACTTTATTGGTGGGATCTAATTATCTTTGGGTATTAAAGATTTGATTTAGTGTATTTTCCTGGAGCATATGGTTTTACAGAGAAAAAATTAAATTTGTCATTTATTTGCCCTTAGACTCGCATGATGCAGTTTTGAGATTTAACTCTGCCCCTACACACGGTTATGAGAAAGATGTTGGAAATAAAACCACAGTGCGCATCATTAACTCCCAGGTAAGATAGATGGAGTGTTTTCACAGGTACATATATAGAAAAATCTTTTAACTGGATGAGTGAACAAAAATTTCCTGATTATCCATAACCATGATACTTGCCTATTTATGAGTCTTATAATGAATTAATGAGGACAATGCATATATAAGGGGACTTAAATATGGTTTAAATGGGAAGAAATGTATAAGTAATATCCAAAAGAAAATCAGGGTAGGGGAGATGGCTCAGCTTTTAAAGGCACTTGCTTGCAAAGCCAGCCAGACCAATTTTGATTTGCTTGTACTCATGCAAAACCAAATGCACCAACTAGCACATGTGTCTGCAGTTTGCAGCAGCAAGAGGTCCTAGTGGGAACATGTTTTCTCTCTCTTGCAAATAAATAAATAATATTTTAAATAAGTAAAAGAAAAATAGATTAGGCATAAAATATAATTTTGTGTTTGCATGGTTTCATCATACATTTAAGAATGCTCCAGTATGTGAACTCAGAAGGGGACATTAAATGCAGAAAAATTATGGCAATAAAAACACAGGGGATAAATGAGACAGAAAGGCACAAAACCTTAGGATTTGCAGGGCATCTTTTAGAATTCAGTCTGTTATTTGGAAAAAATGAAAATGAGTTGTTTAATGGAAAATGAAAATACCTTTCTTCTTCATGATCTTAATAAGAATGTTTTTTTAAATTGATGGTAAGATTATTCTCAAAACAAACCAAAACAATTTCTAGAGTTTCAGAATTATGTAAAAAATGAGGTGATAAGTGATTTATGGCAAGTCGCTTGCAGAAGAAACGATTAGCACTCTGTACAGTTCACTGCACCAGGCAGCCTGCAGGGAAGGAAGAAACAATTACCATATTTCCTTAATTCATAGATGTCATTGCCTGTCTGATCCACAATTCCTTCACTAACAGCTTCTCTGAGAAGAAGAGATAATGGCTCACCCAAAATTAACACACATGGGCCTGCAAGACATCCTCACTTCAAAAACGTGAAAACATTATATTTAAAAAGGTGCATCTAGGGCTGGACAGATTTCTCAGAGGTTAAGGTGGTTGCCTCCAGAGCCTAAGGATCTGGGTTCAACTCTCCAGTTCCCATGTAAGCCAGATGCACAAAGTGGTGCATGCATCTGCCATTCACTTACAGTGGCTAGAAACTCTGGCACACCCATTCTCTCCTCTCTCACTCACTCTCTCACTCTCATATCTGCTTATAAATAAAACATTTTGTATCTTCACAATGGTAAGAAAATTTCATCCTTAAACTTAGAAATAAATAGTACCAAATGATAATGTTAAAGATAAGTATCATGTGACATTGACAAATCAATCCAGAACAATCTGGTAAGGCCTTGGAGGAACACATAGGGCTGACCCCTTGTAGACACTTAACATAGCTCAGTTCCCAGCAGGCTCTCACCCACCACTGTCTCACGTTAGATGACAGGGCAATGTGGAAGAAGCAAGGTACTGAATTAGCTAGGTAGTTACATATTTCAGAGGCTGAAGTACAATCTACCACATTTGATGCAGTGTTGGTAAAATGGAAGAGTGGTGTGGGAATTTTGTTGTCACTGTTTAGTTTTCTTAACCCCATTTCTTTAAACAGGTTAGCATGCATGCCAGTCTTGATCCCTCTCCCAAAGGAAAACAGAAATCATGAATATTGCTCTGCTTCATTGTTTTAGTTGTGAACTTTTTTAAAAATAATATACAGTTGAAGTGAAAACACTGGTTATGATTTTTTTTCCTGTGTGCTTGCAGATTCTGACCAATCCCAGCCATCATTTTATTGACAGTCCTTTATATAAAGATGTAATCTTGGTGGCTTGGGACCCGGCTCCTTATTCAGCTAATCTTAACCTGGTAAGTGTTTGTTAATACTCAGCCCCAACAGTCAGACATGTCCCTTGAGTAGGTCAGTGGTTAAAATTTTACCACAGGCACTAACTCACCCATTTTGATACCTAGTTATAGTAGCATGCCTACTTATTACCAAGGTGCATTTGTTCTGAAGGAAAGGTATAGCATATCTAAATGATCAAAGGGACATGGTTATACTGAAGATTAGTCTGACTGAACTGGCAATTGGTCCATTGTGAGAGGGTAGTTTGCAAGATATTTGGAAGTAAATTAGAAGTCGTTGGCAAAAAAATCTAAACAGCTGGTTGTTATTGAAATAGAGGCTGTCTGTGGCTTGCTTGAAGACAGTTCTCTTTGGCTCTTTCCGAGTGTTAAATTTTATAGAATAGATCTAAAGCAAGTCTGAATAGCCAGCGAAACACAAGCATTTATATTTAGGACTTTCTGGAAAAGTATTACTTTCTTAAGCAAGCAGCTAACCATGTTTGTGGAACCTCACATGAAAAGCCAGCAAGCCTAATTTTTAATGAAGGTTGTGAAGGATGATGTTTAGTCTACTATGAGATGCTGGTGACTGCACAAGAACTCTTGACTTGGTTTACCAAAAGCAAACATTCAACCATCTTTTTTTTTTTTTTTTTTTTGGTTTTTCGAGGTAGGGTTTCATTCTAGCCCAGGCTGACCTGGAATTCACTCTGTAGTCTCAGGGTGGCCTTGAACTCACAGCGATCCTCCTACCTCTGCCTCCCGAGTGCTGGGATTAAAGGCGTGCGCCACCACGCCCGGCCAACCATCTTAAGATGAATGCACAGGATAGATTTCAGCTCCTGCAACATATCAGTCTCCTAGAGAACTACCCACGATGGAATGGGGCCCTCCAGAGGAGCATGTTCATCTTGAGAATGTGGCTGGATAGTCAACATCATGTTATTTACTGAGAAGCAAATCAGAATCATCTGCATGTTAAAGCCCCATTTCCAGAAGTGGCGCTGCAGCCTCCACATGTATATTTGGGAAAGCTCTCTGGCCAAGGACCAAACATCATTTCAATTTGGATATGTCTAGATTTCTTCTCAGTTTCTCAGGTTCAAGATCTGATGACTTTGTTGTTGTTTGTGAATTGACTAAGCATTTCTGTTGTTGATCTTGTTCTTTCATTTTTGAAATGTTCAAACCCAGGGCAGAGCTATCCCTGATGGATGTAAGCATGCACAGAACCAAAGTCCAAATGACGTGTGGACTGGGCTGCACATAGGATGGGGAGGAGGGCGGAGAAGGTTCAGAATCTCCAGGCCCATTTCTCTTGCTTCCTTGCCAGCACCACCTGACTCAGGGACCAAGTTCATAAGCAAGGAACTGATCTAACCATTTGCAAATAGCCACAGACTACTTTCATCAGTGGAATGTTACTTGGGATATTAATATATACCCACTGTATACCCATAATGCCTATCTGAAGGGATTCTGGGACTCTCAGAGCTTAGTGACCTAAGGTTCTCCCTACATTCTTTCCTCAATTATTACATCATGCCGGTATCTGCCATACTTCTGAAGACTTTAGTTTTAAACCAACTTTATTGACTTTTTTCATGCAATATGTGAGTGTTAAATATAAGTATGCATCCTGGTAACTATTGATAAATTCATACCTGCATGCATCTATCATATCAAGAGACAGACTAGTGCCCCCAACCCAAGAGTCTCTGTGTCAGGTTATCCTACTCATTCTTGTAGCCCTTCTCCCAGACTACATTGTGCTTTCTGCCATTATAAATAGAATTTTGAAAACGTGTTTTGAAATATTCTGTTTGAACCCAAGGAACCCAATGGACCACTTCTGGACATCAGCCGCCTTAATAAAGTTGCATTAGTACATGCATGCATTGTCTGCAACTGCTTTCATGCTGGGTTAGAGTTGGACAGAGGCCAATGAGACCCGTGGTCCAGAAAGGCACAAGTAATGTCTGATGCTTTGCAAAAAAGACCTGCCAACACCAATCTAGCCCATATGTCGCGTTTTACCAAAGAATTATTCATGCTAGTGCCAGAAAGCTGTCTGTGTTTGTGCTTGTGCCCCAAGGGAGTAGATTTCCACTTTCTGCCAGCCTGTCTGTCCCCCAGCATCTAAATCCCCCAAACTATATCCTGCTATCTCCTTTTCACAGTACAAATCTATGTTCTTGATTGTTTTCTCATTTTTTTCTTGATTCTTAGTGGTACAAGAAGCCAGATTACAACCTATTCACTCCATATATTCAGCATCGTCAGAGAAACCCAGCACAGCCATTTTACATTCTTCACCCTAAGTTTATATGGCAGCTTTGGGACATTATCCAGGAGAACACAAAGGAGAAGATACAGCCCAACCCACCATCTTCTGGTTTCATTGGTATGAGCATGTTCAACATTGAAATGATAGACTGGATGGGCTGGGTGAGAACTGGTACTCAGGAGGTGTGTAGCCATGGTGTAAATCATGTAGTAAGAGCAGTTAAAGGTGGTTTTGGATATTCACCAAAGAAAAGAGAATCACTGTGTTCCAGTTACCCTACACAAACTACTCTGGACTTTCAAACTGTCACACATGTTCTTATATAGCTCATGATTGGATGAATCTTTGGTTCCACATGGCATCACTGGTGGTACTCAGCTGCTTCATGTGATGGCTGCATTTGCCCATCTAGCCCTTTGGCCAATGTGGTCAAGGGAAGGTTTAGCTGGTACTGCTGACCATATGCCTACCTATTGCTCTCTTTCTCAGTGGTCCCTAGGTAGTTAGACTTCTCTCATGGTAGCTCAGGAATGTTAGGGAAAATGTTCCAAAAGACAGGAAATAGAAGCTGTCAATTTTCTTCAGGCTCAGGCCTGGGGGTTTCTGTAATGTCACATGTGATATGCTGTTGGCCAGATTAATCACAGGGCTCACTACAGTCATGAAGAGGAAATCTGGACCCCACCCCTTCATGGGAAGCATGTCAAGGAATTTGTGACCCATTTTTTACCCACTGTAGGATCCTGTTCACATTATTGACAGGGTGGCAGACTGAGAAACTGTATTTGTGACTCCAGAAGGGTATGTGTTGTTGCAAGATAGGGTTTTGGTGAGACCAGCCATGGTATCTCACTGCAATTTCGCCATAAAAGTTCATTAACTTCAATCCCATCAATAGATTGCATATACCTCATATTCACAGTTGCCTTGTATTGTTTTTGCAGCTAGGCTTTGATGCTCACAATCTAGGGGTTTTGCCCCATTTATTTTTCTATGTTTTGATTTTCACCCCATTCTTTCTTTGATATTACATACACAGGGCAATATTAAGGCAAATCTTAAAGCCCCCTGGCAATATGAAAGTTGATAATATATCCAGAAGATATTGGTTATATAGCAACTTGATTTTCAATGACCTTATATTCTTTTTGAGGCTGCACAGTGGCTCTCCATGAATAGAGGGAGATTTATGGTGATAACCTTGGTTTGGTTTTGGACTAAGGACACACAAGTATCCTCTGCCAAGGGTTGCAGATCTTACAGTGGGCTTATAACATTATAATAATCTGAAGTATTTTACATATCACTCCATGAAAGTATACTATGACAGCTTTTGTTTTCACTACGTCCTGATTTCCTCCCTTCTTATAAAGTCATGTCTTTGATACTGTTTGTTTCCAAATTGATCTTTTCCAATCACAAGTTCTTTGTCTTGTTTTGTAGTTTCCTAAATCCTATTGATATAGAAAAGAAAATATAATCTGGTTTCAGTAAAGGGTTAACATGGTGGAATTATGCTTAGATACCACATAAGTCTAAGAATGTCTTTTTGCATATTGTCACTTTGAATCATGTACCCAATATTTAATTAGAGCAAAAGTTTTAAAGCATAACTGGGGGAGGCTGTCAAGCGTAGTTATTGTAGACATGTAGCTTTAAAGCTTCAAGTCACATTATCATAGTTAAAAAAAGTCATTCCTCATCTGTTTTTGCTGAGAGAGCTCATGTCACAGCTTCCTTTCATTGCTCTTTTCTGAGAATGTGTAGTTTTCAAAGGCGCGTGATTGCCTTCATGCCTTCTTTTGCATGGAGGAATTATAGTTCAGTGTCACTGCAAGAGGTAGGTTGGAGTTATCAAAATTTCAACTTTATTATTATATGTACTGTTTGCTTTGTGACCTTGGACAAGTTGCTAAAACCTTTAACCCTGATGTTCTCAGATGAGAAATGGTAGTAATAAACTTTTTAAGATGAAGTGGCTGACCAATCTGCAATTATTTTCTAGTTTTATGTCATATGACATCTGTTAGCTACATATGATCATTTAAATTTAATTTAATTCAAATTAAATAGCAAGTAATGTCTGATTCTGAGGTGCACTAGCGTCCTGTCAAATTCTCAGTTGCCACACACTCTTGGTGGCTGCATGTTAGAAATCACCAGTACGAAGCATTTCCATTGTCACCAAGTGGTATAGGAGAGTTCTGCTAGGTTTTGTTAATCAAAAAAGACCAACACATATAAAGTTGATATGAGATCATTAAATTCCCACCTGGAAGGCTATGCTATGTGTGTGTAGAGCAAAAACACAATAGAAGATGTGGTCTGGTTTCATCAAACTCATTGGCTGCCCTTGAGCCTCACCATAGTTAACTGTGAGACTCTCACATAGGATAGGCAGCAGAGACAACCTGGCAGATAGAGGTACCCCTTGTCAGCACTTTCTGAGAACCCCCACACTGTTGTAGCATTTATACTTCCTCTTTAATATGGGTCAGAAATAAGTGAAGCACCAGCATGTTTTATCATTTCTCAGATGTGCTTAAATAGCTGTGGAATGATGTCAACCATATATCAATCTGTCTGCCATAAGAACTTTTGTAAAATCAATGAGTTTTTTTCCTGATATCAAAAACTGTTCTCCAAATACCCTTTTCGTGTTTTAAGGTCCTGTTGAAAAGTATTGACTTGTTTACTCAGAACCTGTCAACTTCAAGTCCTCTAGACTCTAACATCAGCTCTGGACAGAAGAACCAAGCACAGAGGTGTTAAAAGGAATTAGAATGTGTCGGGTTCCACAGTGCAGCATTAGGCTTGGGTAGCCAGAAAGAGGCTTCTCATATAGAGAAATCCCTACCAGTGTCCATCTGGCCTCTTACTTTGCTCATCTGCCCAGGGCTGTGCTGAGTGAAGCAATGGGCATTGCTTTCTTTGCTAACAGTGATCACCCATGTGTGAAAGTTAGTCTCAAATGTGATTACTCATATTTCAAAACCCACTATTACATTTTCTTGTACACTTTCAGTTTATGAGCAAAATACTATGATTCTAAAAGCTATTTTAAACTGGAAACATATTTCTATGTATGGAAATAGATCCAGTTTTGGGGGCTGGGACAGGTTAGATGCCCACAGAAATGTTCCTAAACCCCATAAATGTCCATACTTTTGGTGCTATTCAAAAGCCTGATGCTAGGATCGGAATTTATCACATAAGTGAGAGGCAATGAACAAGGAAAAAGAGATCCATTCATCAAGTGATATCAATAGATATTAATTCAGCATCTCCTGTGTTCTAGGCATGGAGCTGGGTCCCCAGGTGGTGAAGAAACCAAGGATCCTACCCAACTGGTAGCACAGTGAGGTGAAATGCAGACATCACTCAGGTCCATGTGCATGAACAAACTATAATTACAAACTGTAAGAAGTACAGTGACGAAAATGAGCAGGTCATATCAAGGGACAGGCAGTGTCTGTTTCATACATCACAATTTTCATATTCTTGGCCTGGCAAATATTTTTTAAAAATTACAGTTGTCTTCAATATCCGTAGATATAAACTTAGGGTGAAGAATGTAAAATGGCTGTGCTGGGTTTCTCTGACCTCACAAGAATCCTCACAGCAGGCACAGGCCATTAATCCTGGCTCCTACTCTAAATTTCGCTTTGTCTCTGGTTCCAGTTCAGACTCTGATGCTAGCTCTGTCATACCTGGAAGTCTCTCTGCAAGTGGATAGGAACCACATTTTAGAAAGGATTAATGGCATACCTGTTCTATTGACTTATTTGGACCTGTCTCAGCTAGGTGCTGTGTCAGTTATAGAGACTCTCAGTGCTAATTTTTGGGCTGGGTAACTGAGTTCTTCAGCTAGGTGGCATGAGCTATCTGACCTCACAAGAATCCTCACAGCAGGCACAGGCCTGTGGCAGTGGCTGGTAGGGACAGGGGCCAGCGCATGGGTATCCTGAACTAATGAGGAGTCTCTGCTCCTTGTGCCAGGCCTTAAGTGGAAGCTGGCTTTATTTCTTTGTTTAACAAATAAGCAAAGAAAATTCAAACATACCAGTCATAAATCTTATTGCTATTTCTTATTTCTGTGTATTCATTTTACATAGAATTGGATTTCATAAAGATAATTTCTCTCAAGTCTATCATGTATTTTGAACATATTCACCAATATATACCCCTCTTTTTTTCCTCTCCTTTCCCCACCACCACTAGTTTCCTTCCTTCCCTCCTCTCCCTTCTACTATCATGTCTCTTATAATTTATATGCAAATATATGTGTATACAGGCAAATCATATATATATACATATACATATACATATATATGTGGTTTTGTATGCTAATAAAATACCTCTTGCCCACAAATTCTGTAACAGACAAACATTATAGTGCATGTGTGTTATAAAGGATTTATTAGATTGTCTTACATGATAGGTAGGGGCTCTGTACCACTTACTTTCTCATTAATGGAAATAGAAACCTAAAAAGAAGGAAAGAATTTATTTGACTTACAGTTCCAGAGGATATAGTCCATCATGGCAAGGAAAATATGGCAGACCAAACCACAAACAGAGCTAGTGACACTGGTAGGCAAGAATCAGAGAATAAACAGGAAGTGGGGCCAGGTTACCAAACCTTAAGTCCCCAGTAACCCATTTCCTCCAGCAAGGCTGTAACTCCTAATGGTTCCAAGTTCCTAAACAACTAGGGACCAATTGTTCTAGCACATGAGTCTCTGGGGACATCTTACACTCAAACCACAATCGTTTGAGTTGTCCAGTAATGGCTATCTACACACAAGAGAGGCAGAAAACCTGGAGGCTGTTCCATCTATGAATGAAGCTAAGTTTCTCAGCAGTCTTAATCCAGTGTCAGAATCTAGAATTTTCCTGTAGCATCACTGGTATTGACTCCATGTTGGAAGGCCAGAGAACATGGAATCTAATGTCAACAGATAAGAGCAGCAGCAGCTTGGATAAATACACTCATAAAAATGACGTGAGGGCAGGGAGATGTATAGTGTTTTTAACTTGGACCTCTTTGTATCTGGACTATGTGTTCACAGATGCAACTAACTTTGGGGGTAGGTTTTTTCCCCTTCATTTATTCTTCTCTGGAAATACCTTCACAGATGTGCTCAGACATATGTCTCCTAGGTGATTTTTAAATCCTGTCAAGTTGATAAAATTAACCCACACAACATGCAATATTTGTCTTTCTGTATCTGGCTTATTTTATTTAATATAATGATCACAAATATAGGTACATTCTAGAAAGCAACATAATATTATTCTTTATGGCTGAATAAAACTCCATTGTGTATAGATGTGACAGTTTCTTTATCCATTCTTCTTCTGACAAGCAACTAGTTTGAGTATATAACCTGGATATTGTGAAAAGTACTGCAATAAATAGAGATATATAGGCATGTTGCTTTAGAATTCTTCACTATGTGCCCCAATGTGATATAGATGGGTCATATACTAATTCTGTTTTTAGTTAGGAAGTTAGGAGGGCTACTGATTGTTGTGTGTTAATTTTGTATCCTCCACTTTGAAGGAGTTAATCACCTTCAGTAGTTTAGTGATACTAATGGGAGTGGGCTTCCAGAACCGGGCTAGGTCTGCTTGCCCAAGGACCAGCATCTGCCTGAGTGTGTGAGGGTGGGTCTGAAAGAGGAGTGTGCCCAAGGATCGGGTGCTGCACCAGAGGGAAGGGGCCTCAGGAGGGAAGGGCAAGGGCTCAGGTCAGAACGTGGCTGGGAGGAGACAAGGGGGGATGGCGGGGACTTGGGGTGTGGGAGGGGTGGCTCTCTGGACCTCTGTGGAGCAGAGAACATTTGGGGAACCCCGTCTAGGCTGGTGCAGGAGCTGGGGATAGGGTATGCCTTGGGTCTGGGTGGCTGGGGTCTGGGGTCTGGGGTCTGAATCCCATCTAGAATCTCAAACCTTTATGGGGAGGTTCCTGGCATGGCTGCTAATCATCAGCCATCTTGCTAAGCCTCCTGTGTAGAAGATTTGAATTCCATTCTGTCCCATTGGTCAGTCCTTGGTATTATTTCCCAAGCTATTGGAGTCTTTTGCAGAAAGTCCTTGCCTATACTTATATCTTGAGGTTTCTTTTACCTATTTTTCTGCTCTATGAAGGTCACAGTTTTAGCTTCCATGAAGGTCTTGTGTAGACGTGGAGTTTACTTTTAAAATACTGGGTGAGAGAAGTGGATACAGTTTCATTCCTCTATGTGAAGCTATCTGGTTTTCTTGACACCATTTGCCGTCTTTTGTCCAGTGTTTGTTTTTGGCATCCTTGTCAAAATCAGGGGGCTGTAGCTGTGTGAGTTTAATTCTGTATCTCCTATTCTATTGATCTTAGAGGCTGATTGTGCCAAAACTTTAGAGGTTTTGTTAGTGTGGCTCTATATTGCAACTTGAAATCAGGTATTATGATACCACCAGCATTGTTCTTTTTGCTAAGGATTTCTGTGGCTATCTGAAATATTTTATGCTTGAATAAGAATTTTAGTATTTTTTCTAGTTCTGTGATGAATGTAATTAGAAATTTAATGAACTTTGCCTTGAATCTGTAGATAGATTTTTTTTAGTATAACAATTTTCACTATATTCTGCTAATCCATGAACATGAGAGGTCTTCCTATCTTCTTTAATTTCTTTCTTCAGTTTTTCCATGCTTTTATGGTAGAGGCTTTTCACCTCCTTGGTTATTTTATTTCTAAAGATATAACTATAAAATTTATTCTCATTACCAATAAAATCACTTTATGTTCTTTAAATTTATTGTGAAATGACATACATAGTAGCTGACTGTAAATGTACCCATTACAAGTGGATTATTGTTTTCCTGTTTCTGTATCCCAGTTTCTTGGGTATTCTGACTAATGTAATCTATATGTCAAAACCAACTCTTCTCTATTCTTCACTATTCTCTCAGTAACATTTGGTCAAATGGTTCACTGGAATGTACTAAATCGTAAATCCCCATAAATCCATATGTTGAAATACTTACTCCCGTGATGATATTAGGAGATTTCAACTTTGGGAGGTTAGTAGGTCATCACAGCGGAATCTTCACGGGTGGTATTAAAACTCTTATAAAAGAGGTGTCAGAAAGTTATTAATCCCTTCCACAATGTGAAGACACAGCAAAAACCCAGATGTCATTGAATTAGGAAACATAATCTTCACATGACATACAGTCTGCATGTGTCTTGATCTTGGGTCCTAGTACTTCCAAAACAATAAGAAATGCACTTCTACTTTTCATAAGTCGCCCAGTTTACAAACAACTCAAATGATTGAAGACATTCAGTGAAAAGACCTTCCATTACAGAAGGCTAAGTACAATCAATTCCTCTGATGATTACAAATAATTTGGTCTTGACTTTTTGTATTGGAGCTGTGGTGTATGTGTATGCATACTTTCTGCTAGGGAAAACTGAAAAAAATAAAAGGGCTAAAGGGAAGAATTGTCTGGAAGGAGTTTCTGCTCCATGATCAGCTCAGTCTAATAGCCAGTAGGCTTCAAGATATTCTGGCAAAGTGACTGACCCATGTGCTATGTGAAGGGTTGCTACAGCATTTCCCCTCTCTGCTCTGAGATGTATTGTCATTACCAATGGAGAAAGCAAACAGATTTGGACATATATCCTTACTTTAAAACTGAATAAATTTTGTTTCATTTTAAAATAAGACATGTATTTTTGAAATTAAAAAAATCATGGAGTTTGAGGAACACATTGGCTAATACTGAAGGTGGAACTCAGAGAACCTGTTCAATAACTCATAAAGTTTATGTCAAAACTTTAATTCATGTACATAGAGCTTTTCAGAGAAAATAATTTATTATGCTTTTGCCATAGTAACTATTAAAGTACATGGGAAGTACTAGAATATCAATGTAATATAAAACATATTCAGATTAACTAAACTATACTTTATTATAGACTTTAATATTAATAAGATCCTTTTAAAGTTTATATATATGTATATATATATATATTGTTGTTTCAGTCAGCATTCTAGTTGCTGCACAGAAAGAACCTGAGCAAAAGCTGCTTGTAGAGGAATGGGTTGCTTACAATGCCTACCATTGTTGCGAGCTCCTCGAGCAGCGAGGAAGAACAACCACGACTCGAGGATTCTTCTCAACACACTTTAATGGAGAGCCTTTGCTTGAAGGGGGGGGAAGGAAGCGAGGGGCCTCGAGCCCTAGGAGTTAGCTGCTTTAATAGGGAAAAAGGGACACGGATCGTCCCATGATTGGCTGGCTCCTGCTTGCCACCTCCAGGCGCCACGGGATTGGCTAGGGACAGTTTCTCAAAACATTGCCTAAGGTGGAGTTGTTTCCCACTTAGCTGCAAGAGAGGGGGCGCCATCCTGCCATGGCGATGTCCCGGCTCCCTGCATACCATAATGGAAATGCTATATTAATAGCTTTTATACAGTATTGTTTAGGGAATAATGATAAGAAAAATAGGTCTGTATGTATTCAGTACAGATACAGTTTCTTTAGATATTTTCAGTTGAATCCACAATACAGAAACATTGGATAAAAAGAGATGACTGGGTATTAACCAGTGATGCCCAGGATGTACGTGATATCTCCACCCCAGCATGTAAATGTCTGGGTGATATGAATACCTAATGCTGAAACATAATTCAAGACCTAAAGGCTGACTAGAAAACATCCATGCCTTCCTAGCTCCATGAATGTAAGTGCTGGGAAAATGTCATCTGCAAACATCAAACATACCAGAATGTCCAGTTAAGAAGGAACAAACATCATTCAATTTTTTGGAAGATGGTTCTTCCATCCATTAGTTACTTTTTATCATAATAATAATAATAATAATAATAATAGCACCATAAATAATTTAAGTGAGGAAACATTTATTTGGCCTTAGGATTTGAGGCAGGTTCAGTTCATCAGCACAGTTGTTGGAGACAGGCATGTATTTTGAAGGCTGTTGACACTCTAACAGACTATAAAGCAGAAGGTACTGGAACCAGGATATGACTTCAGTGACAGAGTGACATACTACTGTCAGGCAGGCCCCATCTCCTACAGGTTCCACAGCCTCCCAAAATAGCACCATCAACTGAGAAACCAGCATGGACTCATGAGGGTATGTGGGACATGTCAGACTCAAGCCATATGATCCCTTATAGATGATATTACACAGGGAGAAAAGCTGACGGTGGGTGATTTCTTTGGTCATGTTGACATGCTGTTTGGGTACCTAAATTCCAGGCATGCAGCAGTTGGCTTTTCCTGCATCATCGTCACTTGCCACTGGCCCAAGGAAGGAGTGGCAGCTGTGTAAATTCACTGTGGAAAAGGATAAAAACTCCATTAATGTAGAATTTTGACATTGATCTGAGGAGAGACTTCTTTATAGAGTATAGATACAAAAACCTCTATGTTCAGAGGGTTTTGTTCTCAGCCATAATACTATGTCATGGAAAATAGTCCTTGAAACCAGATACCAGGAAGTCTGTACAGCAGAATCCCATCTGTTTCCTCTACTCCTTGCCTACCAGGATGCTTCAGGCTTCATCTGTAGGTAGCCCTCCTAGATCCTTCCAGCAGAAGTAGGTCTCTTTTCTCTTCTCTCTGAGCAGCCTGTATATAGGACTTCATGGTTTGGATTACTTTTGTTTTCATATTCTGATGCGCAACACCATGCCTACCCCGGGCTAGGCAAATTTTTTATATAAACATGGTTAATTCTTTGGAGAATATTATCCTTTAGAAGTATTGGCTGCAACAGAAATTGTGACTTTATTTTTCATTCAGAGTAAGTATATCACTTTAAGAAAGTGTTTGTGATGGTTAGTCTCTGGGTGTCAATTTGACAGTATTTAAGTTCACCATGGAAACAAGTCTCTAAAGCTATCCATGAGGGATTTTCTATGTTAGGTTCATTGCAGTACATAGTAGGATTGCTTGGGCTGGAGTACTAGACTGAATATAAAGAAGAGAAGGCAAGCTGAGGAGTAGCATTCATCACAGTCTGCTACCTCATCATGTATTCAATGTGACCAGTTGCCCTAAGATCCTGCTGCCAAGCTTTCTCTGCCTGTAACTTCAAAATATAAGCTGAAATGAACCCTTGCTTCCTTAAGTTGCTTCTGTTCAAGTATTTGTTCATGGTGATAAGAAAGGATCTAATATGGAAATTTGGTACTGAGAAGTGCGACCATTGCTTAATAAACTTGACCTTATGGTTCATATACCTTTGGAACTATTTTATGGGGAAATATGGAAGGCTGTGGAACTTTTGGATTTAGAGGTCCTTGCCTACTATAAGTAGAGCTTAATGGGCCATTCTGATGAAAGCACCAGAGACAAGAATGCTAAGAGAAGTGCACATAGTGGAGGCCTAGCTCATGAGGTTTCAGAGGGGAACAAGGACTCTATCAGAAACCAGACTAGAAGCAGTTAATGTTGTAAGCTGTCAGAGAGAAGGACTGCATCCTGCCCCTCACCTAAGAACTTGAATGATGCTGAACTCAAAAGAAATGGACTAATTTGTTTGGTAGAGGAAATCCTAAGATTGTAGCTGAAAAAGCAGTTGTAATTGTTAAAGAAACTAGCACCACTAAAGGTAAATGTCCAATGCTAGGCTGAGACAATAGGAAAGGTGACCTTAGGACAACTTTCCAACCATCACAGGTTATAGTCAGCCGCACGCTGCTGGGGTGAATCTCCAAAGAAGCCACAGTTATTGGAGGAAAGGATTTACTGAAGCTACAGATCCAAGGGAAGTTCAATAATGGTGAAAGAGGCTGCCCCCCATTTTCATTGTCTAAGCAGAGAGAGAAAAACCATCACCAGGACCATATGCATAACAACAAAATAGGCAGAGGGCAAAGGAGAGAATTCCTTCCCCTTTATATAGACTTAAGGTGGGGTCTTGCAACCCTTTCCCAGTCTTACTGACTTCCTGAGTCCCTGGAATTTTCTGCCCTGCATTGCCCTCCCAGAATAGGATGTTGGTTTCTAACTCCCTGGAGTTTGCATATATCCTGCCACATACTGAAAGTGCTGTCTTCCTATAAACAACTACAGAGACCCACCCAAGATTACAGATAAACCTCCCATGCTGGGCTGAGACAATAGGAAAGATGACTTTAGGGCAATGCTCCACCCATCAGAGGCCCCTTTTGTGAATGAAGAAAGCTTAAACTGATAGGCTTCTCTGCTGAAACAACAATCACCTAGACAGACAGAGGAAACTCAACTCTAGCAAATGGGACAAGGTTGCATCTTGAGCTGTCAGATGAATCGCCACATGGTATGGGTTTTGGAGGCATAGAAGATGCAGACATAGCCAGATGTGGTGGTGCACACCTTTAATCCCAGCACTCAGGAGGCAAAGGAAGGAGGATCACCGTGAGTTCAAGGCCACCCTGAGACTACATAGTGAATTCCAGGTCATCCTGGGCTAGAGCAAGACCCTACCTCAAGGTTTTTGGATATGCCAGAATGATGGGTTATCTTTTGAGGAAAACTGCATGCAAGGAGTGGATCTGGCCCAAGAAAGAAGCTATTAGTTGGAAATACTGCAAAACTAAGGGGGGAAGGCTGGACAGACTATCTTTGGAGTCCAGATGACTCAATTAAGTGTCCCAGGTTCTAGATAGGATTTGGAGCTTCCCCTAATAGGTAGGTTTCAATCTTGATTAGGAAAATAGCAGCAGAAGAGTGAACTGAAGTCTGGCAAGGAATAGTGGCTATAACACCCCAAAGCCACACTCAGAAACAAAACACCTCCAGCAAGGCTCTATCTCCAAAATTGCCACCAGCTGGGGACCAAACATTCAGAACACATCAGTTTAAGGGGAGCATCTGACACAAACCACTACTCTGACCCCCATAAACTGATGACCATCCATGTATTAAGTCCAAATTTAAAAGTGCCCATAGTTTTTCTCAATTCTAACACCATTCATATATCCCATTGTTCAAGTCTCTTAACTGTGAGCCAATAAAACAAAAAACACATAAGGCCACAGAGTAAATAATTGCTCTGCAAAAGACGGCATTACAATGAACAGCAGAACCAATGTAAGATCTAAAACAAGTGGAGCACATTTCAAAGCCTAAAAGCTTGACCTTCTACTGGACCCACAATGTTGTCTTTGTGGTTCCAATTCTGCCACTCCAGCAGGGCTGCCCACAGCTCAGGGAAAAACTTCATCCTGAGCCATCAGCTCTCCTTAGTAGCTGCTCTACAATCCTGGTATCCTAAAGGTCTCCACTGCAACTCACAGTTTATCCTTGTGTCTCATTCATAAGGATTTCCAACATCCCTGCCTCACATTGACCAGTTGCCATTTCTGTAAGAATCCTGGTGCAAATCAAAATGACCCTCTCTTTCCTGCATTTTTATACTTCCAAAATCAGTGAGAGGTGAGATTTGCTATGAAATTATTAATCCAGGAGGGAACAAGCCAAATTGAAGACAAGAAAACACCTCCAACATTCTTCCATCAGGTTTCCTACTTTCAAGAGTCACCAGCATTCTTCTTGCTGTCACAACCTCAATGCTGGAAATCTCTTAAGCAATTATAGCTAAAGCTGACTACTGAACCTGGACCAAAAGTTGCATTTCTTTCTGTGCTGTATCCTTCTACTCTATTATCTCCTATTACTTTTAAATTTAGCTTTGTAAATTCTCAGGGCACAGGAAGAGCACAGCCAGCCTCTTACACAAACAGCCTCTACCCCAGTCCAGACAAAGCTCTTTTTTCTCATAAGCCAGTCCTTATAGTCCTTTCTGCATTAAGTCTTTCAGCTCTGACCAGAATGGTCCATCAAACTCTGCTTACAGCACTGCAAGCATCTCTTAGACCATAGTTACAATCTGTTTACATTCCTCCTGCAAATCAGTTCCAAAGGATCAAAAGTCACATAGATTTATAGCAAATAGCAACCACACTCAGTACCAGTTTTCTGTTGTAGTTACCCTGCACATTGCCGAGACAAAGTATCCAAGCAAAAGCAGCTAATGAGAGTGGAAGATTTATTTTAGCTTACAGTGGGGAAGCTTCATGATGTCAGGAAAAAGATGGCAGAGCAGAGGCTGGACATCACCTCCTTGCCACTAGAGGTGGAAAATAGCAGCAGTAAAGTAACTGAATTGTGGCAAGGGGAAGCTGGCTATAACACCCCAAAGCCCACTCCCAGAAACACACCTCCTCCAGGAAGCCTCCGCCTCTCAAAATGCTACCAGCTGGGGACCAAGCATTCAAACCACATGAATTTTTGGAGGACATCTTATTAAACCACCACAGAAGACCTACCCTAATTTTGGGCAGCACAATTCCATGTAGTTGGGTCCCAAGATGAATAAAAAGGAGAAAGTGAGGCTGAGCAATAGCATTCATCACTGCCTGCTTCCTCGGTGTGGAGTGAATGTGACCACCTGTCTTAAGCTGAGTCATGCCTTCTGTCCTAGGATGGACTGTATCCTGAAATAAATCCTTTCTTCTTTAATTTGCTTCTGGTTGGGTGTTTAATCACATCAATGAGAAAGTAACTTAATACTGTATGTCAAGTCTATAATCCCAGAATTTATACAGTTCAGGAAGTAGAATCCAGAGTTTAAGTGAGGCCTTCTCTTAAGAAAGAAATTTCTTAAGTAATGTGTTGGTGATGCTGCAAAAACAAAGCCTTATAACCTGAGTCAAGAGCAGAATCAGTTTATGGTCAAGTTTGGTAGCTGTCTTTTGGAAACATTGGGAAAAGGAAACAATACTAGCAGCTCTAGTGAGAAATACAGTTTATTATAATTTGTCATTGTTGGTGGTGATATGACAATGTTTCACTATGTAGCACAGGCTCTTCTCAAACACCTGGACTAAAGCATTCCTCCTGCTTCAGATGCCAAATTATCTAAGGCTATAGAAATGCCCCACCAGGTATGGCATGGAAAACCTTTAAACTCAATAACTTCCTAATTCTGACTTTTGCCATTCAAACATTTATTTTATAATAGCTACTCCACTGTGTGATTCCACTTTAGAATTTGTCCAAGAACTATATTATTTTTTAAATTTTCATTTAGTTATTTGCAAGCAGAGAGCAAAAGAGAGAGAGGGACAGAGACAGAGAGAATGGGCACACCCAGGGCCTCCAGCCACTGCGAAAAACCCCAAATGCATGTGCCACTCTGTGCATCTGACTTTATGTGAGTACTGGGGAATCAGATCCAGGTTGTTTGCCTTTGCGGGAAAGCACTTTAACAGCTGAGCCATTTCTCCAAGAACTGTTTATAGTCCATGTATAATTAGTCTCCTGTTTAATCATGAGATTACTACAACATTTGTTTCTTTGGAGAATAGCAGTCCTCCTTTGTGAGTCAGGTGGGGTGTGTATTTTTAATATGACTTGGAGTTACAAATACATCATATTGGGGAAAGGTTTCTTTATTATCAATAATTTTGTCTTTTATCCCATTTTGATACATAGTAATCTAACAAACAAGTAAATGATTATGGCATTACATCTTTGTCTATCCCATTCCCCTAAACCACATATAATCCATGTAATGAAAGTTATAATGTTGCAAATGAAACACAGATGTTTCCTGACAGTTATCCATATCAGTCACCACTACTTGGGGCGGGGAATCCCTCTTTCTTGAAGATGTTCACTGAATTCTCATTTTCTTTCCACAACAGGAATCCTCATCATGATGTCCATGTGCAGAGAGGTGCACGTATATGAATACATCCCATCTGTCAGACAGACAGAACTTTGCCACTACCATGAGCTCTACTATGATGCAGCCTGTACCCTGGGAGCATACCACCCTCTGCTGTATGAGAAACTCCTGGTGCAGCGCCTGAACATGGGCACCCAGGCGGATTTGCATCACAAGGGCAAGGTGGTCCTGCCAGGCTTTCAGGCTGTGCACTGTCCTGTGCCAAGCCCCAGTGATAGACACTCTTAAAAAAGGACTCTTGGGAATCAATGTGCAATAAGGTACTACTGTTGTCCTCAAAGTCACAAAAGAATACTTGAAGCTAGATTTAGGCAATGTAGTATTGAGTCTTTAAGCTGTAATTTAGTGGTGGCCATGAAATTCTCATCCTAAGCCATTGGGTATCTATTACTACTTTGAATCTAGAGTTGTAATTTTTATTATCAATGAAGATGCAAGAGAAGAAAAAGATACTTATAAAAATTATGTAACTGTGGGCATGATACCTCCAAACCTGTTAGCCTTTTCTTCTGTGAAGGGTATGCTTTATCAGGGCTAGTTCCAGCTACAGGTTTAGTGTTAGTTCTGATGATATAAAATGGTGTCCATCTAGAAACATGCAAGGTGAGGTCCTGTAGCTAGTGTGTCTCTCATAGATGCATTCCTCATCAAGAAGTCTAGATTCTATGATGAATGTCTGAATTACCACTAAGATGCATTAATTATAACAAAACTTCCCCATACATGCTGTCAGGTGTAAGAGTTTCACGTTCCTGTATCCCATGTTTGTTTTCCCATACTTACTATCTGCTTCAACTCTGTGTATCAGGACACATTTCTAAAACCATAACTGATTCATCCTGAACTGTCTAAGAAGAAGCCAAACAATCTCCAGAGAGCAGCACAGGAGAGCCTTTATTTTCTATAATATTTCACAGCCAGACAGGAACATTTGTCCCATTCAGATAATATCACCAGCTAATACATACAGGATCATAGCTGGGTGGCTTTAGACATTACCCACCCTGGCTTTTCCACCTTGTGCCTCGTGGCCTGTAAATGCACCCTACAGCTGTGGCATAGCCAGTGATGCACATGACAATTGGTGAAGCCCTGTGAAGGAAACCAGGGAACACCTTTGTTCCTTCCAAACTAGAAAGGACTTTGGGTCTCCCACTGTAAGCTATGGAGGATAATACACACCTATCACTTTAATACGGATTGCTTGTGGGCTCTGTTTAGCTACTGGAAACTTGACGGTGATGTGTTCTAAATGTTCACTTTCTACTGACAAACATCAAGGAATGCAATCCTTCTGTTCACATGTGTTTTATTTGTACAGTATGACAAAGCCATAGAAGTGCATCTTCACAAGGGAAATACATGTCAGATGGAAAGGGAGAACATTTTCATCACACCGTGTTGTCTGCATTCAGATCTTTTCATCTGAACCTTTGTCACTGGTGTATTCATCTTTTTTTTCCTATGAAGATAGTGCAGGAGAAAATTTTTTAAATATATTAATTAAACAGGTAGTTAATTCAATTTCAAACCAAAATATACCGCAATGGTATATAGTTAAAAGCTCTGGGCAATGACAATAGCAACTTAGTCAAGTACAATCTTCCATGCAAAAGTATGTGATTACCACAAGAGTTTTGTGGAAAGGGTTTTTCATTTGTTTTTAAAGTTTTTTTCCTAGAATGCATTAAGGACTGCTTTCCTGAGCAAATGTGATTTTCAGAGGCTACCAGTTTCTGCCTGGTTATTCCACCCAGCAGAAATCAAGCTGGATCCCATGCCTCCCCAGTGGCTTAGCACAGCAATGATGCAGGAGGACTTGCAAAGTTGCAGTCAGGACAATATCTGATGAAAGTCAATGTTCAGAGCTCCTGTATTGAGTTTGTTTCAAGGGACAGATAGCTTTATTCTGTACACTAGCTTATTCTGAGTAGACATGGGCTAGCCTAGTACTTCTGTAACTTGTAGAAAGGGCTTGGTCTTGTCCGCATGGGAAGCTCTGATCTGGGATGAGTATTTCCTCCTGGCATCCTTAGATCTTTCTAGATCACCCAGGCTGCTCAATTTTAAATGCTCACAACTATTAAATTTCCTTTTATAGTCTTCCAAGTGGATTCACTATTAGGCATTCTTACTATCCCCTTTGGTGACACGAGAATTTGGTTAGAGAATAATTTATTAAGGTCTATGTAAATATTCAAGTTCAAAAGACCCAGAAAACACTTCAAAGATTTTTAGAATATATTTTGTTGTAGCACATGTACTTTTAAAAGTCTACTTTCAGTTTTACAGAGGTTACAAGGAAGACTGCCAAACATAAAGGAAATTTAATTAAATTTTTTGAATTTATTATGGCCCTAAAGACTCTTGGGAATCAGAGTCTGTTAAACATTCAGAAAATGTGCACACATGAATACAATGTTGTCCAGACATTCTTAAATTTGAAAGATTAAATGGTTCAGCCTCTTGGAAACATCATTCATTGATGGTTGATGGGACAGCTGCCTCCGGAAAAGGGACAGTATTTGGCACACATTGCATAAATTTTTACATGCCACATTTTCTGTACTCCAGTGAACCCAGAACACCTGGGGTATAGCAACAGTCAATGGCCTCCCACCCCATTTCTCCCTGGCTCTGGCCCTGCCAGAACTTTCTGGACTCTTCTATGAAGGTTAACTGATGAGATCCTCAAGGTACAACCTAAGACCATCAGATGCTTCTCTTCTCACTCTTGGGACTAACAGATGTCACAGTTCTTTGCATTGCAAGACAGTCACACCTTAGCCTTTGCTAGCTCATCACAAAGGAACCAGAATAATAACCCAACCACATCTAGCTTCTCCTTGATTTGTGTCTCCAGCTGACCATGAGACCAGAGATAATACATAATTGGTATGGAATGCTCAATCCTGAACAATTCCCATGGAATCACAATGCTGAGTACACATAGCTGACCATGCCTATGACATCCTCAGAGTGCTGTCCTTGTGGAGGGCCAGGAGGTAGTCAATTAAAAGTTGCATGTAAGCATATAAGATTTGCTGTAATGGGCAAATGAGGGACTTCGGTATATCTTTGAAAGCTGTGTCTCTCCTTGTCTCCCTGGACACAGAGATCTAGGAACAGCACTTTCTGTGTGGCTTTTCTACTTGGCCCCTCAGCCAGACACTTCATCAATCCTGGACTCTGGTAGTTCTCTGCCATTGTAAACATAACATCTGGACAGAAGTAGTACTGGGGTACTGCTGGGTGTTTTCAGAACTGGATTTTCAAAGGGTCTGACTCACTCTTTCATATGTTATGAACCCATTCATCTTCTGGAACAGAAAACAGCCTATATTGATTGCTAACCTTTTAGGGTGTGAAAACATTCACATCTACTGGATTAAGGAGGTGCTATTTGCATGCATTAAGTGGGGTCAGTCCTCAAGTAATGAAATGACAGAATTTCATGTACACCAGTGACATAATTAAATTTCTCCGGGTTTTTTTTAATGAATCAATACAAAGTACATGTGATCAAGGATACATAGTCATAAGTCTGCTTACCTATGGGGGAGAGAAAATGTGGCAGGCCTGAGTGGTTACTTACATGATTGAATACATGGGATATATTCCCAAAATCTGTTCTATCATAGTGTCTGTTTCAATTTCTGGCTTTTTGATAGTTTAGAACACTTGTCCTATGGTTACATGACTGATAAAGGCAGCTCCATTTAGAAATTAATTGCTTAGGTGAAACATGCCTGAGTTTAGACTTGTTTTTTATACTCTGGACCTTTCCATTGTGAAATTACTCTGCATGTTTCTGTCACTCAGTCATTATTTAAACACTTGGTAAGTGAACAGTATTTCTCTGACAGATAAGAAAATAAAATGTAAGTTTTGATTCTTGTTTTGTTAGATGAATGAAGCCTTGAGGGAGAAAAAAAACAATCCAACATATTCTCTGAGTTTAGGCTAGTGAAAATTGAAGCATTAAAGATACTGATATAGTTCCTACACTTAGTATGAAAGTGTGCGTGTAGATATAGCTATATAATTGTATATATACTTATCTACACACATGATTGGTTTTATATTGTCTTTTTCATTAATCTTTATGATGAAACCTTTACAATAAATTTTATTTTAATTATGCAAACATAATTTTTTAAGTGAAGGAAGCAAATGTTCTATGCCCTTCCATTAAAAATAAATCAGTTCTCTACCCACCTTCCTGTACACACACTCAACATTCTATACATCTTAGCCACAATAAAAAATATGTATGACTGAAATATTTAAAAATCACTATGAACTTAGAACCATTACATTAATACTGTATCCTAGTAAGAATCCTGATTTAAACCTGAATTTTGAAGGGAAGTTTACAGATATCTCATGGCTTTTATAAGATTCATCCTCTGGAAAAGTCTCCTAACTAGCTATGTTTTAAACAAAATGCAATGGTGGTATTAAAATCTAACATCTATAACACACACCCTGTTTTGCTTTAGATAAAATACTTATGAAATCTTTCCAGTGGAAACCAGTGAACTTTTTTAGCAGCTTTGGGAATTTTTTTGTATAATAATTTTTAAAATGACATGTGTACTCTTCAAACTAATTAAGGCTTGAGGTTTTCAAAGAAATGCATTTTAAAAGTGTTTGTACACATTTTAACACTTTGATATTTTCTATTTTGTTTTTGTATATTTTTATGTGTACACAGTGTACAGACTTGTAAATAAATGTTTTCATTTATCTAGAAGTTTCTCTGTTTTATTCTGAAGAACTCACACATGCAAATGAATGAGTGACAACATAATGAGCCATTCCTAGAAATGAAAGAGGCAGACTGGTGCGTGGGGGGAAGTAACCACACACATTTCCACTGTTATCAGACACAGGGGCAAAAGACATTTTCTTCCAGGGGTTAATTGCCACACAGAAGAAAATGGCAATGGCAAAAATCAAGTGGAAATGCATAATTTAACCTAATGTATCAATGTAAAACCATAACTTATTAGTCTTCCCAGTTTCAGGGGCTTTTATATAACAGGGAAAAAAACATGTTTTTAGAAAAAGCCTAGAAAAAGTTTTGCCTCTACCACCTACCATAATGTCAGACTAGCCATGGAAAGGGAAAATCCACTCATTAGGAAGTCACATTTGTACTTTTCTGGTTAGAATGTGAAGAAGACTTCAAATCAGGAAAGGCATCAGGGTTTTGGTTATGAAGACTGATTTGAGCAGCTGGGGAACCCAGAAGGTATCAGTCACCTGGGACACTTTTCCTGACTGGAGGACCTCACCCTTTTGCATCTGCACTGTTGGGCCATTTGTCTTTCCCTTTAAGATGACAGCCTTCTTCCAGGTAATTAAAACTGGCCTGCTCAGCAGCCCTGCTGGGATTGGCCAGGGAGGGGTTGACCACTGGAAGGTTGCTATTACTGAGTGTGGACTCAGAGGGACTTGCAAATCCAATGAGCTTTTATTTCCTGCATTTGATATAGTACTAGCTACTTCTGTGGTACCAGGAAAGCTATCAAATTTGTTAATACAGTGTAGAAAAAAGGTGACTTTGAAGAGTAGGAACACTCCTTTAGCATTCTGGCCTGCTTTTAAAAGTCAGCATTATTCCTGCTGTCCCAGTGCAGAACACCTGCCCTGATCTCAATGGTGGTCATCTCTCAGACAGTTATAGCTGAAGTAGGCTGGAGTCTCCAGCAGACTTCCATTTCTTTCTGTGTCATATCTTTCTGCTCACACCAGTCCATTGTTTTCTAAATTAAACCCTGCTCAAGTTCTTATGACACAGGCAGAATGAAGTTAGCCATAAACTGTTCCTAGCCCAGTCTGGACAAAGCTTTCTTCCCCTCATTAAGTCAAGCCTGGACAGGCCATAATGCTTTCTGTATTTTAGTCTTTCATCTCTGACCAGAATGGTCCATCAACCTCTTAGGACATGGTTTCAAACATTTCTACCTTCCTCCAACAACTCAGTTCCAAAAGGCCAAAAGGCCAAAAGCCACACAGTCGGGTTCCTAGCAGTAACAATCAATCCCACAATTCTCATATTATTATCTTTATATTGCTGGGATAAAGCACTGTGATGGTTAGGTTTTGTTGTCAACTTGATATTTTTAATTATCTTAGGTAGGTCTCTGAGGATGTCTACAGGAAGGCAGCCTCTCAGTAGGGGGCAGGATATAAAGAAGCTCAAAGAAAGTAAACATCCTTTCCTGCGTGGGCAGTGCAGGAAGGAAATTCCAAACACAGGAAGCTATTAAGTCTGGGGAAGGGTTGTAAGACCCCGCCCTAAAGCTATATAAAGGGGAAGAAATTCTCTCAGCTTTCCTGCCTGTTTGCTGTTCTGTGTGTATGGTTGGTAATAGGTTACTCTGCTTGGACCTGTGAAAGGGGCCATCCTCTTTCACTGTTATGGAACTTCCCCTCAATCTGTAGTTTCAATAAATACTTTCCTCCCCCTAATTGTGCTTGGTTTGAAGATTCATCCCAGCGGCATGTGGCTGACTACTACAAGCACCAACCAAAAGCAGCTGATTAGGGGAAAAGTTTTTGTTTTCGAAGTAAGGTCTCAAATTAGCCTAGGCAGTCTTGGAATTCTGTAGTCTCAGGCTGGCCTCAAACTCACAGTGATCCTCCTAGCTCAGACTCCTGTGTGCTGGGTTTAAAAGCATGCTCTACCTTATATGGCCAGTTTTTTGTTTGTTTGGCTGGTAGGTTTGGTTTAGGTTTTTTATTTGTTTTTTAGTTACAGTCTCAAGGGGAAACTTCATAATAACAGAAGAAAGCATGGCATGAGCAGATGCTGAACATTACCTCTGCCACAGAAAGTGAAAACCAGCGGCAGGAGAGTGAGCTGAACGCTGGCAAGGGGGAGCTGGCTGTAACACTCCTTAGCTTACCCCCAATAGAGCACCTCCTCCATCAAGACTCCACCTCCCAAATTATCACCATCTGAGAACCAAACAACATGAGCTTCTTGGGGAACAACTAATTCAAACCACCACCCTCTCCCTGAGCTTTGGATACTGCCTTAATACTCAAAGTCCCATACACCAGCAAACCAAGGACTCAGCTTTTCAGTGTAACTAAACAGTAACATTGCTCAAAACCATGGCAGTAACCTGACTGACCATGTATACACCAATATATACCACATAGCTATTGTATAGCAAGCTATATCTTCTATGTTTGTGTAAGTATGCTCTGTGTTCACATAGTGAGGAGGCTGCCTAATGATGCATTTCTGAGAATGTATCCCATCTTTGAAAATGGAGTTTTGAAATTTATGAGAGCAAGTGGGATTTTCCTGTGCTCTAATCCCCAGAGCACTGAAATGTATGTGAACTGTGTGTGACAATCAAGTGCACGTTTTTATTCTTTTTTAAGAAACTAGCTGCACTGGCCCCAGTCCAATGAAAAGAACTCCTGGTGGTCAACAGAAAGCATCCATGAGGGGTGGCACTCAATATGCTCTGTCCCCAACCCTGTCCTAATAATTGCAATGTGCTGGAGAAACAAGTCATCTTTAACTTGAAGAATAAGGTGTCAGTTGTGACACTGATCAAAAAGTCAAGCTAAAGGAGAAATCAATGCCCCTGGAAAGTACGACTCCTTCTCGTGTGCTTGGTGACTTTCTTCTCTTCCCAATGGTGGAGAAACAAAAAAGAGTTAAAACAGCAACCTGTGCTATGGTTGTGGTTTAAAAGATGCTGGTGACTAGATTAGAGGGTGGTACTCTGTTACGTTGATTCCCTTCGGGAGAGCCTTTGGGGGAGAGACAGCTGCCGGGGGAAATCCAGAGGAAGACAGCTCTCCCAAGATTCAGCAGCCTTTCTGACCTGGTACAGGGAGAGCCAGCAGGCATAGTGGCCAGACAGTTAAGAGGGAGTGAGAACTATGCATATCTCCTAACACTGGAGAGAAGCCTACAGGTATCATACTTGTTTGTGCTTTGAACAAATTCCAAGCATGGATCCAGGACTTAAAAAGCAATAGCCATGTGTACTCGGGTACGGGCCAGTGTACACCTCCTGGGAATCTACCTTATTCTACTAGTCAGAGTGAGCTTGGAGCTGCCTACAACTGAGTGCAGACATTGTCCAATCAGGACTAGAGGAATGGCTCTGTGTGCTGTAGTTGCATGAGATATCCTAGCTGAGAACTGTTCGAAGGAATTTTTCATACAGGCACTCCTCCTTTCTTTGGTAAGCCACTGCCCTGACTTGCCCTTGATCAGAACTGTGTTTCCTCAAGTTCTAGCAGATGCTCTAATGTTACTGGGAACTTATGCTACCTTTTGTGGGTTCTTAGACTCATTAAAGACTTTAGAATCAGACTCAGAGGAAAGCTCCAAGAAAATTTTATTAGAGTTTGAGACAAAAACAATAAGATATATAAGCTTTAAATCTTGGCAGCTGCTGAGATGAGAAAGATGGATAATAAGAGATACAGTTTTAAAATTTTTAGTTAGAGTCCATAATACAGTTAAGTTCAGCAATGAAGGTAGACGAGCATGAAGCAGAGGAGGGTCTTCAGAGAAACGGTAAAAGAAAAAATACCCAGAGTGTTAGAAGTTTGGCCAGGATCCAAAGAAGAAATAGAATGGGAAATGCTATGCCTTAGAACTCAGCAGAACAGGCAGGCTTGGCAGCAATGGTCTGCAAGCAGCTGCATTGAGGAAGGGGCTTCTTCAGTAGGTTTAAGTATATTATCTTCTTAAGGAGACAGATGCCAGTTTTTAAAAACTGACTACCTCTTGTGCAATTCAAAAGTCCCTACCCCATGGACAGATCCAGTATGCCCACTGAAGAGGGTCCCCAGGGGGTTGGGGAAATGGGGGCAACATCACAAGATTTGCTCATACAAAGTATCTAATTATTTATAATAAAGATGTTAGAGATAAATGTGCTTCCCACTTCCTTAGCATGTGATCAGAGGAACTGTTAACTGTCTTTCTTTCTTTCGTTTTCTTTCTTTCTGATTAACTCTCAATGGAGGAGACTGTATCAGCTACTTTCTCATTGATGGCACAAAATACCCAGCCAGAAGCAGCTTAGGGAAGAAAAGTTTATTTCAGCTTACTGCTCCAGAGGGTAGAGTCCATCGTGATGAAGAAAACATGGCAGGAGAAGGAAGCTGGCTTGAAATTATCAGCATAGAGATTAGAGAGAGAGAAAAAAAAAACAGGAATCTGGATGGGGCTATAACACCTCAAGGTCTGTCCCCAGTGACACACTTCCTCCAGCAGGACTCCTCCTAATGGTTGCATAACCTACTCAAATAGCTGGGAACCAAGTTTTCACACATATTAGCCTATGCAGCACATTTTATATTCAAACTACCACAGGGAACATAATCTTGTGCTTTAGTTTAGAAGACATGTCTCTACCCAGAACCAGGAGGAAGTTGCTTTCCCCCAACAAAGCTCATATCCCTATGCCCTCCTCTCTTTTCTAGGGAGATGGTAAATTGGCCTCAAAGCTGAACATATAGGATGGGTCCATTCTCAGTAGCTTGCTAACCTGCTATTGCCTGTCTAACTAATAAAGAAGCTTTGCCTGCGTTTCTCTTGGTCCAGACTTCTTTTCACTATTTTCTGAACCCAATAGCCTGGCTGTGATAATGTTACTGATTTATGAGTTCAGAGTTCGTTGTCTCACGATCATGAAGAATAACAATCATAGCAAAAGAAGGGCAGGCAAGAAAAATGTTTATTCAGAAGCAAAAGAACAGTAAGAGCTTCCTGCAACAGGGAGTAATCCCAAAAGAGGTTATTACCAAATAGAACTCTGGATAGGAGATTTTTATATCTTAAAAGTGAGCCTGACAGTTCATGCCAACCTTAAATACAATTGCATAACTTGGTATGAAAATAACTCCTAGGACTGCCAAGTAGTAATGGTGCTTGCTTGCAAAGCCTGCCAGGCTGGGTTCAATTCCCCAGCAGGAACGTATATGCACACTCCTGCACATGCACACACAAATAAATAAAAAAAATATTTTTAAAGGAAACTCCTAGTCATGGCAGCTCATGACTAAAGTTAATGTCAAAATAATAATTGAAATAAAGACAAAAATATTGACAAGCTTATTTTGGAATTCTCTATACCCAACTGCCATCATGGAAGACTTTTTAGTTTTATTGTTTGGTTTGGTTGTTTTTTCCCCCTTGCTTAGGACTGAGCTACTCTATGGAACTGAAAACTAGGAACAATCATAAGGCAGGAAGCCTGAAGATAGCCAGCCACAGCCTCTGTGTGGTAAATGGCTCCTTAAGGCAGTCATGGACTTGGAGATGGCTGGACACAGACAGCTGAAGCTCACAGAATAGGCTTGCGTGGTAAAGGACTTAGGGGTTGTTGGTACAGTCATCTTTGGCAAGAGCAGGATATCCACGGAGTCTTATATTCCTGAGCCAGAAGTTAGCTGATAGCTCAAACTATACACCTTCCTCTGCTGTGTAAGTTTGCATTTGCAAAAATGAGAACTCTAAAGCCTGGGTCCAATGGACACTCCCATACCCTCTTCCCTCCCACTGGGTTTTTAATACTGAGGAGACAGACCTCACTACTCCACATGTACCCTAACCCCCAACACACTAGGGAAATACCTCTTGTTAATTAGCCCAACCCCAAGATACACAAACTTGGAAGTGTCTTGAATGAGTGAGAACCTGTCAGGCACATAGCCTGCAAGCTGACGGTGATCAGAAATCGTTCCTGGAACACAAAGAAGGGAAGACCCACCAGAGGTTGCAGCACTGATGAACAGCTGACTCACCACTACTCCAGGCTCAGCACCAGCTGAACGTGGTGAAACAGAACAGTCTTTGGCTTTAGCTGACCTTACCTATCTGGCCGGCTTCAGTAGTAGAGAAGTCAGAGAAAAGGCTGCTCCAATATGTTTATAGTTCCTGTGTTTTTGCTGGGGCATTGTTTATGCCTCATGTGTTTTCCTTTTTTCTCCTTCCATATAATTAGTACTAATGTATTAATTTTAAATGTTGACACTTTCATCCATATATAATGTATTTTGATCTTATTCCTCCACACTAACCCCCATTACCCTCTTTTATTATATCCTCCCCCTCTTACTAAAACCCTACTTCTTCCCAATTAATCCCCATCTGACTTTCATGCCTTGGTTTTTTGTTTGTTTGCTCATTTATTTTTGACCCACCAAGTTAAATTAGTGTTCACTGCACAAGCATGGGTAGGAGGTAATTTACTAGAGTATGGGCAATTTACCAGTGGTTACACCACTGAAGAACATGGCTGCTCCTCGGCCAGGGGCTACCAACTGTCATTAGCTACTCTGGGAGGTGTGGGGTCTTGTGAGCCCTTCCCATGTCCTTGATGAAATATTGAGAGGCTCAGTCTTGTACAGAAAGCCAGCACTGGTATGAGTTCATGACTTTAGCAGTATTTTATTTTGTTTTTGAAATCAGTATGAAGTTATTCTTTTCTTGTATTTATATAATTTGTTTAAACATTGTTTTCTTTCTTGTGAAAGCAGTATTTTAAATCTTTTGTTAGATTCTTTCCCTCTTCTTAACAGTCCTCTCCTATGTACTAAATTGTTTGGCCTTTTTAATATATAACCTAGGCTCTATTTTTTTCTCCTTTTCTTTACTTCATTTGGACTTTTACTAAAGTAATTTTTAATATTTTATTTATTTATTTATTACTTGTTTGCAATCAGAGAGATAGAAAATAGAGACAGACAGAGAGAATGGACATACTAAGGCCTCCAGCAGCTGCAGACAAACTCTAGGTGCATGTGCCACTTTGTGTATCTGGCTTTATATGGGTACTGAGGAATCATTAGGCTTAATCAGGCAACCACCTTAACCACTGAGCAATCTCTCCAGTCACATGATTTTTTAAATTCTTCTTTTCCCTACATTATATTTGCCAGTTCATTTTCCATGGTCATTAATGGTATAGTCAGTAGTTGGCTTTAGTCAGTGTAATCTGGATTTGTATATGTGGGATGATTCACTGTTGTTACTACAGCTTATCTTCTGCTCTCTGAGTGGAATTGTGATTGAGCCCTCAAGAGAAGGTTCTAATCAGAAGCTCTCAAATAAAATTTTAATACATGTGCATCCCAATAGATGTGCAAACTGCAGAACAGAAACACAAGAAATATGAAAATAAAAGGTTGCATGACCCCTCCAAAAGATGACAGCTACTACATCACTTAGAGATACATGGGTGACATAGAAGATGAATAATTTAGACGTTCACTGCTAAAATGATCAATGACTTCAAAAAGGATAGAAATAAGCTGATGAATAAAGAAAAAACGCAATTTGGCACTTCAGCAACTGGAGAAGAAAGTTACTCAGATGAGAAATTCAGTAACATGTTTGAGAAATTCAACAAGGAGATTTGGGGGAGAACAAATAGAAAAGTTAGAAATGAAATAATGAATTAAACTGTAAAAATATACCAGGCATCATCACTAATGGACTGGGCCAAATAGAAAAAAAATATCAAGGTTAAAAAACAATGTTAAGAAATTACTACATAAAGACATCAATAAAGAGAAAAAAAGAGACACAGTCAGAAAACATCCATGAATTCTGGGACATAAACAACAGATTGAACCTAGGAATACAGGGATAGAAGGGGCCGAGATAAATATCAAAGGCATAAAAAAATCTATCCCCAAGTCTAGGGAAAGAAGGGATATCCAAGCATTAAAGGCATTTAAATAACTCCTTGCCACATGAATTGATCCAGTGTGCCAACTGAGGAGGATACCCAGTAGATTGGGGACAGGGAAGAGGGAAATGGGAACATAAGCACAATATTTGTTCAAACAATGTAATTTGGGACAATAAAGATAAAATTTTTTTAAAAAGCATTGATACTCACCCCCATGTACACATAACCAAAGAAGAACCTCACTACACTTTATAGTCAAGATGCCAAAATTATAAATAAGATTATCAAATGCTATAGGATAAAGTGGCAACTCACAAAACCAAACACATTAAATAGTATCAGACTTCTCAACAGAAACAATAAATGTAGAAGTTATATTTCAAGCTATAAGATACAAATTTCAAGCCCACAAAGTAAAAAATGACCAAATAAGATTGCTATATGCAGCAAATTATCTTTTTAAACTCACAGAGAGGGTATGGATGTAACTTAGTGATGGTGCACTTGCCTAAATTACACTAGGTTCAATCTCAGTGCCACAAAAATAAACAAATAAATAAGTAGATTAGTGGAACTTTCAAGCTCCAACTAAATCATCTCGTGATAACAGAACTAGCTTTGCCAAAGGGACACAATACACAGAGTAGGGAGGGCAGTTCGAATCGTGAGAATACGGAAAAGTCCATAAAGGAATTCATGAGAGGACTGCATCAGCCATAGGGAACTAGGAAGGAACTCGCGTCTATCAGTAAGCCAGCAAACACCCAGTATAAAGAGAAGAAAAACAGGAGAACTAACTGCAAGTGGGAGCTCAGGGTTCCTCGCCTCATCCCAGGCATGAGGCCAAGATGAAGGGGAGTCAGTCACTCTGCAAGCCAGCCTTGAGGAGAAGAGAGCAATTTGACTGTTCCAGGTGAATATATCCTCTGGCTCAGAGAGACAGTGATTGGTCAGGGCTCCAGATCAATCATAGTTCCAGGATTAGGTTTGAGTCCTAGTAAAGGAGACCTCCCACTCTAGGGAGTGGTTCAGGTTGTTTTTGTTTTTGTTTTTTAAGTCTAAGGGCTCTCTAGCTCTTTACTTTCTGGGTCCAAGTCACCCAAAGCTGTCACAAAACAATAATTTCACAAATTTCTCTCAAGAACCCTAAGTGGAAATGGGCAGAGCTCTCCAGTTACAGATCAAGACTAGCTTAAGATTCCTAAACTAGATCCAATTATCTGTTGTCTCTGGCAAAGACAAACACAGATTGAATGTCAAAGTCAATATACAAAGAAAATAAAGGCTGAAAATAAGGTGTCATAGAATTCTTACATCTTATAAAAAAAAAACAAGCTTCAAGCCACAATCATCGGAGGCAATTATGATGGTCACTGGATATTAGTAAAGGGAAAAATCCATCAATAAGCAGTAACAATAACAATTGTAAAAATATACCAAAATATAAACCAAATTCCCAATTTTATAAAACCAAAACCGGCAGATATAAAACTAGAAGTGTCCTCATACAAAATAGTAGATGCTTCAATATTCATTCTCATGAAAACATATACCATTCAAAGTAAAAATGAACAATGAACTGTCAGAGTTGAATTGCACCATTGATCAAGGGTACTTAACATATATCTACAGAACATTACATCCAACAACTGCAGAATACAGATGCTTTCCAGAAGCCCATGGAACTTTTCCAAATATAGATCACATTTTGGCTATAAATAAGTCTTGTCAAATAAAAAAGAATCTAATCATTTCCTGTATTTTATAAGGCCATAATAAAATAAAACCAAAACTCAATTATAAGAAAAACTATGCAAAGTGCATGGAAATTAAACAATGCACATTTGAATGGCATGTGTGCTATTGAAGGTATCGGGTTGGAAATTTTAGTTGTTCAATTTTTCCATGTTTATGTATTTATTGACAATAACAAATGCTGAAAAGTATACAGAGAAAACAACTTTCATACACTTCCAATGGAATGTAAACTAGTATAGCCAACATGGAAGTCAATGTGGAGGTTCAGCAAAACACTAAAATGGATTACAAGTATCCTGCTTTAAAACTCCTGGGTATATAACCAAAGAAATCTAAAAGGTATGCCCCAGAGATACCTGAACATCCATGTTTATTACAGCACTATCACAATCGCCACAGAATGGTGCCAGCCTACATGCCCATTAACATCTCTACCTATCATTTGTCTGTCCATCCATCTATATGCCCATCCATTATTTATCTTGCTAGCTAGCTATTGTAGACATCTTTCTCGTTGTCGTGACAAAGAACCCAACCAAAAGCTGCTTGGTGAGAGAAATGGGTTTATTTTGGCTCACAGACTCAAGAGGAAGCTCCTTGACGGCAGGGGAAATGATGGCAGGAGCAGAGGGTGGACATCACCTCCTGGCCAACATCAGGTGGACAACAGCAGCAGGACAGTGTGCCAAACACTGGCAAGGGGAAGCTGGCTATAATCCCAATAATCCTGCCCCCAACATCACACTTACAACAAGGTTCTAATATCCAAACTGCCATTAGCTGGGGAATCAAGCATTCACAACACATTTGTTCGGGTGGGGGGACACGTGGGTGAAACCATCACACTAGCTATCTCAAAGAAGAGATAATGAGAGGAAGAAGAAGTCTAAAGGGAAGAGAATCAAGTGAGTATAATGGGAGTGGAAAACAAAGAAAACTGTTGCAATGTTCTTTCTCATAGGCAGAACTCTACTAGTTACTTTACCGTTGCTGTGACCAAACACCAGACAAGAAGCAGGTCAAGGGGATGTTTTCCATCCTGGAGCAGGAGGCTGGCTGTTACATTGCTTCTACACTCGGGAAACAGAGTAAATAGAAGGTGGAGCCAGGCTGCAGGCCTGCTTCCTCCAACAAGGCTCCACCTCCTGCTACCAGCTGAGGACCAAGTCTTTAACCTCCTGGGCCTATGGGGGACATTTTACCTTCAAACTCCTAGAGCCTACACTTAAATAAATAAATCACTATGTGTGTATATAAGTCATGAAAGCAGAAATGTATTTGTTGTAGACCAACCCAACAGGAGGAAGAAGGGAGACAGCGGTAGATGCAGGAGTGAATATGTGCAATATGCAGTGATATACATGTATGAAAATGTCATGAAGAAACCTAATTATTTGGAATGCCCACAAAAAGTAATTAAAAAGCAAAGAAACATCGATAAATGCTATATCATGAAAAAAGCCTTGAGAATACGCAAGTAAAAAAATTTCAGCCCTTAGAAAATAGTGTGATTCCATTGATATGAAATATCCTGAAGAGGCAGATCCACAAGAAGCAAAATGATGAATGCTTGCTCAGACTGACAAGAGGACAGAGTAGAGAGACTGCTGCTCTGGAGTTCCATAGTGTTGCTGGTTGCATAGTCAATGACCTCCAAACCATTGCTTCATCTGCTTTCTAAGTGAAGCATGTGAATTACATCTCAAAAGGTCTTAAAATCAAATTTATTTATATTCAATTGTATTTACAGAAGCTATTCTCAAATTTATGCTAAAAATAAACTAAGGTTTCACCATCACAAGACTTGCTGATACAAAAAAATAAATGAAATGAAAGTCTGGGAGGGAATAGCACTTTTGGTCAAGTGTGCAAACCAGAGAGGAGTCCAGTCTCAGCCATCATTGTGTGCCCCCTGCTGAAATGTTCTTGCTGCCCATTGGCCAACACTGGATTAGTCCACTCTCCTGCAGGGTCAAGGCATCATGATACCTGATTCTTTCATGCAATTCCTGTTTCTCCTTTGTGTCTCACAGTGCACCACTGTGCCTCACTAGACACTACAGTCACAGAGCCTAGGCCACTCTGGGAATAGACACGGCTCCTAGTTTTGCTGCCTCCTCTGGTTCCTAGGACAAGCAAGTCCTGTGTGGCCTGTCTTTAACCTTTAAAGCCACTCTGGGATCCCTCTATTACCCTAAATTTGTATTTGGGAGGTGGCAGGGAGAGCTATAGCTTTGGCCCCCAGTGTTGAACTCTTGCTTTTCTCCTATTGCCTGTCTGGAGCTTTGGTAGTCAGTCTGGACTCAGATAAAACCTAGTTTTTCCTGATGGAATACTGTCATAGATCCTTTGCTTAAATCTGAACTATGGCTAGTGAGGTTCAAAAGCAAGAATATCATTTTTCTGTGTTTTGAGTTTATATCCTTTTCCTGGGGAATGACTGTAGCATGCCTTCCCTCACTGGGTTGGGGTAAGACCTACGTGAATGGACTATTAGAAATTATGAAGAAAGAGCTGCAAGTTATATTTTATTATATCAAAGCACAGTAAAGGCACAAGGAGGCCAAGTTCTGCACAAGGTGGAAATTAGAAAGGGTCTATGGGTTGTGACCCCGCTGCTAGTCAATTTCATCCTCTGGCTTAATGGTTCCTCAGCACAAGAACGTTTTGCAGGATTTTAAAATAATGTTGTGCTAAATTCATCTAATAGATTATTTTTTGTTTCTAGCAAAAAATCTTTTGTTACATATGAAATATAAAGTTATGTAAAATTTCAACCATGAATATCCCTGAAGACCCACAGACCCTAGAGAAATGAATAGATAGATAGAGTTCAGTCCCTGCCTCCCAAAGTAGCTATTTGACCTTGTGCATATGGTCTGTTCTCTATGACATCTATTTCCTCTTGTGTAATATATAGATAATGGCAGTATCTGGCTACTGAATTATGGAGATTATTAATTTAGTCAGTGCATATAAATTATTTAGTATTGTGTGATCCCTGATGAATATGAATTATTGGTGATATTATTACTATTATATTTTTATCTCCTTGGGTGAATATATTGAATAATTAAAGAAGGGATTTCTGATGGGTGATGGTATTCCAGATGGCCACGTCTTCAGGAAAGTTTCCCTGCCTAACTTTTGAAGTAAAAGAAAAAATAAAATAAATATCTGTGGTGACGATTTGGTTCCAAGGCTCCTGAAACAGAACTGTAGGAATCCTTGTTAATTAAATTTAAAAAACACTATAGGTGAGTATGTTTCTAACATTGTTCCTTATTCCTGTTCCTTTTTCCATACCTACAGCCAAGAGGTCTGTAACTTATGGTCCAAATGAAGAGGTTAGAAATATCTCTTATTCTTGTCAGAATCAGTACAAACACCCTTAGAGAAAATAAAGCAAGTAAAGGAAAACAAATATAGAGTGATATAAGCAGCACCTCATGGTGCTTCTGATAACACTCATCAAACCATAGATTCTGGAGGTAAGAGAGAATGAAGGGCTTGTTGCTTCCCAGCAAGTCCCAAAGTCCATCTATTTCATTGCCTCAATGGAGAAATCCGGAGGAAGACCGTCAGGTACTCTGAGAAGTATGTTTGCATACTGGGGCATGTGTGTGACCCATCCTAGGGCAGCCCAAGATCACTTGTGGCACCTTCCCCCATCTTGTTCACACAGTTCACCCAGCACTTTGTTTAATCCAACGTTTCCTCCCATGGAAGCCTTGACATGTACAGTGACTCTGTTTCCTGTCTGAATGATAATGATACAATGTGGATTATCACAATATTTCTCCTTCGATCTAGCCAGATTTGAAAGGAAAAAATGAAATATTCACCATCCATGGCATGTTGTGAAAAGATGTAAGTCCTTTACTGCAGTTGCTGAACTCAAGTGCTTATGGAAAGCCAAGTTTGAGAAGATCGGCTGCTCTGTAGGATGCTCAGATGGAAACAGGTGAGGATGTTAATAGCTGATTCTTGCTGCCCTGCAGACTCAGTGTCAAGGAAGAAGCATGCTCAGTGTTCTATGTCCTTGTCTCTAGGCATAGAGAAGAGGAAGATCCGGAAAGGAATAGACCCTGAGCTTAGAGCAGGATGTTCAGGAAAGCATCTATGCTTCTGGGTGCCATGAGTTGCAAGTCCTGACAATTTCTCTTGCCAGAAGTACCTTCCTCCTCGGGCTGTTAGGTGAGTTTCTTCTTCCTTTAAGACCATCTGGTAACCAAACCTGAGAAGGAGCCTTGCGGGGATACTAATTCAACCTCAGACCCAATCCACCACTTCCCAGATCTGTGATTAGAGTCAAGTAACAGCTATGGATTCACTGTGGACCACAGGGGATAAACATAAAACCTGCTCTCACAGGATACACATCATTAAAAATTTAAAAATTACTGATTGATAATGAGGGGAAGAATAAGCATGGAAATTTATTCTTGGGGCAATATATTTGACCACACTATTTCAATCTGTTTACAAAGCTACATGCCAGGATTCTATAGCAAGTGAGTACATAGTTAGAGAAGGCTCTGGAGCAGACCCACCCTACTTGTTCGGCAAAATGCTTTGCATAGGAATAGATCTTCCAGCAGATCCAGCATGGTCTGCAGTAGGCTTTGAGAGGTCACATGGGGACAAGGATTTTGGAACGAATGCATTCTCTCCTTCATGAAGCATCTTCTTTAAGGAAAATGTCTCCTGGGTTCTACTGAACCAGGGCAGTTTCTGTGAGGACTACAAGGCACATGAAGAATCATGACTTCTAAGCCATCCAGCCACAAAGTTGAGCATGAACAACTACTATCTATCATCACATGGATCTAGGATGTTCTATTTGCTAGAAAAGCTGAGCTCCATGGAGACTTAAGGGCACACGTTACTTGATAAGCAATGGGCTTCAACTTCTTCCTGTACTGATGCTCCTCCTCAACCCCAGCTCATAGGGACTTCCCCAGGACAAAGTGACTGTGGGCAACAAACATTAACAAGAAAAACTGACTTTGTTTCCAGATGTCATATTTCAAAGTAGACAGCTGGGGCTTGGCAATCCCATGGGTAAGTGGCCTCAGGCACAGAGGCGAGTGAGGCCTGCAGGCTTTTTCATTGTGGCTTCAAAGAGACATACCAACAGCAAGAGTTGTGTTGAACAAGAGACCAGGGTGTTCAGGGACTTGGGAAAAATCAGTGAAAAATCAATGTTACTCTGGTAATAAAGAACTTGAATGGACCTTTCTGAAGTGGCAAAATGCGAGAATATTTGTCTCTTGGGAGTTTTACACTAATTACAACAGTGTCTCTGACCAAATGGCAGTGTAGGATAGTCTGGTGGTAAATGTCAGATGATCTCTCTCTCTCCTCTCTCTCTCTCTCTCTCTCTCTCTCTCTCTCTCTCTCTCTCTCTCTCTCTCTCTCTCTCTCTCTCTCTCTCTCTCTCTCCTCTCCAAAAGTTTGCACAAAGAATTTGAGAGCAAAATGATCATAGTGAAAAGTTTGGTGAGCAGACCTGGGGAAGACGTATCTGGAAGCCACCCCTGCATATCAGGAAACCTGTACAAATGCCAGCAGAGAGCCCTCTAGTTTAGTGGCATTCCTCATGGCAGGCAGCTGGACCCCAGGTAGGTACATGGATTCCTCCTATTGTGAGGAGTGATGCATCCTCCTTGGGTTAACATTTAACCATGGACTCACTTTCCTCCGTTTGCAGGTTGGGGTGCTCCAAGTCTAAATCGCAGGAAGTTCCAGGCTGCCTAGCTACTGCTGCATCCCTACCTACATAGTTTTCCTGCTTGTTCCATCTTAACTAATCACTTAGCCTGTGCAGCAGCCACAGCTTTTGACAGCAAAAAGTAACACAAATTTCTTTTTCCTTCACAATGTCACAGATAGCAAAGTCATCCTTCCTGTAGATCTTAGCAACCTTAGCATTTGTTAATTTCCCTCAATAAGTGGAGAAGTGTCACCCTTTCACTTATAAGAAACGCCTCCTGGCTTCTCCTTGACATAATCAAATTGCCAACATCATTACCTATAAGGACTATCTGAACATAAGCAAGCACTGTGATACTAGGAAGTCTATCTGATAACAGATATAGCTACTAAATAATGATAAGGTTACACACAGTGTGATTACACTGGACAAAGGGCTAATTTGCATCCTGGAGGGGATGGGGTATGGCAGTGAAAGATTGCATAGTATGCAATTTAAAATGTATGAATTATATATTTTGACAATTTCCATTTATTATTATTATTTTCATTTATTGATTTATTTGTAAGGAGAGAAAGAGAGAGAATGGGTACACCAGAGCTTCTAGCCACTGCAATCGAACTCTGGATGCATGTGCCACTTTGAGCATCTGGCTTTACATGGATACTGAGGAATCAAACCTGAGTCACTAGACTTTGCAGGCAAGCACCTTAACCTCTGAGCCATCTCTCCAGCCCCATTTATTCTTAAGTCATGTTTCACTGCTGGTAACTGAAACCACAAACGAGGGAAGATAACCGTACCTCTGCCAGTGCCCCTATTCACGGGGTTTCAAATGCCTCCTCAGCTATGATACATTCCATAGGCCAACTTCTGACCAAGTCACTTTGGATATATTGCAAGCAGTACAACATAGAACCCAAATTCATAGCGTCTGCTGGTGTGTTACCACACCCTTTCACTACAAATTATAGTGTGAGCAAGCAATTAGCAAGGTGGTATCCACTCTGATGACCTTTCAATGAATGGTTTTTACCCATAGCAAGAATATATGGATCTAGACCATTTTTATAAACTACTAGAAATATCCAGGCTCCCTCTTTTCACCTCATTGGTCTTGAATGACTTGGTCATGCCTCTCACCTGAACACAAATGATGTGCATATGTTCAAAGTATGCATTTTTCTAACATTCTTGCTTTGGTGATTACTTTATTCTGGTTTTGAACAGTCTATAATTAAAAATAATTTCTACTGAGATATTGTGTGTGTGTGTGTGAGCACGCGCTTTTGCTGGGAATTTACTCCAGAGTCACAGTCATGCTGGCAAGTATTCTATTACTGAGTTATACCTTTAACCCCTTCATTGCTTTTTTATTTTGAAATAGAGTCTCTCTAAACTGCCCAAGCTGACCCTGAACTAACTCTGCAGCCCAGCAGGCTAGTGAGAAATTATTCTTATCAAAGAAACCTATAGAATTTGTCCAAATCTAACTTCCTGACAATGGAATCTCATATACCATGGTGAAATGACTGCAGATCTCATGGGCTTGAGCACAACTTGTCCTTCTCAATGTTCTTGCATCCCCCAGTAGCTTACAGGAGACCCCAAGTGAACAACCTGCCACAACTCAGTAGTAGAACATTTATTTTGTTCAATTAAATTGCTATCAAGAATGATGGAGGTGCTAATGGGATGTTCAGGCAGGATCAAGCCTTGACATTTTGATTTATCTCTGCTAGCTTGAGGCAGTGGGAAAGACCAGGGGAGGAGTATTATCTGCCACAGAACCAGGGGAGTTAACAAGAGTGACAATACCAAATGACCCTGGAGTTCCTTCAGGTAGCATATTGCATTAAAAACCTTGTGAATCTAATGTCTGTGAGTCTATGAGTCTTTTCTCTAGGGAGAAGGTGGTAAGTTTGCTGAGTCCTTCAGGCTTGGTTGCTGGCAGTGCAGTAATACTACAGAGGAATAGCTGGGAATATGTGAGGAAGACTTAGTGAGGATAAACCCTTGTCTGTCCTGCCCCTTGATACCTCAAGACTTTCTCCAGGGTACGGAGAACCAGCCTGTCTTTCGTGATTGTGTTGGGTGGTGTTAAATCCTCTCCAAACTCCAGATTCTTTGCCAGGAGTAAAAACAAAAAGAATTTCTTCTGAAACTAAAATACCTATTCAGACTTTATTTTCAAATATTTTCAGACTTTATTTTCATTTGTATTCAGACTTTACATCGTAGGAAGAAGACATGCTCTACTCTTGCTGAACAGAGGGCATCACACAGGGGATGAGGCATTGGGTGTGAGAGCTCAAAGTCTTCATGAAGTTTATATGTATGAGGCCACCAAGTAGGTCTGTCTGATGAGAATGGTTTCATCTTAGTATTAGTAATAGACAAAAGAGGAGGGACTTCCCCTCACACAGGACAAGGGGCCTCTATCGCTTGCCTGAATTTCCTCATAACCATGGGAATAAACATGAGACTACTGTATCAGTCTTCCATTTTGGAATGGGACTGTGTGTGTGTGTGTGAGAGAGAGAGAGAGGGGGGGGGATTCCTGCTTTAGCACTGAGAGGTGGAAGGGCAGGAAGAGAACAACTTGCTTTTTTTTAGCTTGTCAAATAATAGAGAATATCACTCCCACCTCATGAAAGGGCTAGCAGTTATGTGGAAATCATGAACTTAAAGCCAGATGAAGCAGCTGGATAGGTCTTAAATTGTCTGAACTTGGGAGGAACCAATATTCTATACGGGAGAAAGGAAACTTTCAAATGGAGATTTGGGAAACAGAATATGAACTTGGAGAGAGAGTGCTAGTTTCACACCAACCCTCTGTCCTACCTTTTTAAATTTTATTAATATTTTTATAAAAGGTTACACATAGACCCCATCTCCCCCATCCCAATTCTGCTTAGAGTATTCTGTGGGCTTATTGATATTCATTGTGGGGAACAAGAGGCCTCAGTCAATCTCTGCAAATATAGGGAAACAGTGATTCAGGCTATTCCCACCCACCCCTGAGGCTCTTACAATCTTTCCATCCCCTCTTCCATTGGGCTCCCTGAGTCTTGTTGGGCAAGATAGGGATCTGATTTAGTGTTGCTTTCTCTGTTCTACCTCTTGAAAACCCCAGGTAGGAACTATTTCTAGACTTCCCTTAAAATTAGAAGGAAAAAAAGGAATGTTGGTTTACATATATGTTTACCTATAGCATTCATGTGTGAGGCCCTGAATCCATTCTCCTTCACTGATTACATGCAATGACCAGGGAAACTCCAAGCTGAAGACGTCAGAGCCTCAATCCACTTGTGCCCATAAATGACTACATAAAGCCAAGCTCCCCAATGACTGAAATACTCAGAACTATACACCATGAACCAGAAATAAAGCTTTATTTTACTTCTTGGGCTAATATATATTTTGGGGTGATGGTGATTTGTTATTCCAACTAATATTACCCTAAGTAATATACAGGACACCCCACCTGTTTTCCTGATATGAATCAACATTAAATGTCTGAATATGAAACCAGTACAATCTTGTCAACATTTATGACAGCCTCCCTGACCTGAAATAACTCCCTCTCTTCTAGCGTTTCAAGTTTTTCTTTGGAGATACATCCTTCAGTTTAACCGCTCTGAATTTAGGCAAAAGAATTGAATTCTGAATCTCCAAGCTTCCATTCTTAATGTGGGGATAACTAAAGAACACCTTAGTGATTAATGAATGAGAATACTTTGCCATACTTACCTCAGTGCCTGATATGTAACCCATAAGGAAAGAAAATTTTCTCTCCCCCAATTGATTTAATAGCTGAGGGCTTTGAGTTCACTTCACAGAAGGATTAACATGAGAAAATGTTGATGTCAATGTTCTTATATTCACAGGGAACAGTTATATCATTTGAACAAAGAACCGTCAGTTAAGGAGAAGTGGCTAAAAAGAAAGATAGCTTGAGCTTCTAGGGGCATCCATCTCCCTGCAGAAAGGGAATGGGCAGAACCTGAGGAGACTGAGACGCTAATGATGGATGGCAAGGGTGCTCTTGGAATGGTCAATGCATGCAAACACCTCCCACGGTGGATCTCTGACTCTGGCAG